>VYZT01017434.1:0-23969 GCA_013400735.1 Pomatostomus ruficeps | reverse complement strand
CCGTGTCCCGCCGGGCTCCTGCCGCACGGGGCAAGACTAATAAATAAATTATTATTATTATTAAATAATTAAAATAATAAAATAAATAACCATTTATTATTTATTTCAGTCAATAAGCAGCAGGTCGGAGGGCTGCGATCGCACACGGGCTGCAGGGCACTCGCGCTGCAAAGCGCCGCGCACAGCGGAAAGGAAGGAATGCTGAAGAGAATTTTGTTTGAGTTTACTTTTGGGGAGTTTAGCGTGTCTGACAAGACTAAATCCCGTTATTAGGCATTTTCAGAACAAACAGTGGCTTTTCCCCAGCGCTTTTCCTTTAAAATACCCTTGCCTCTTCCCCCTTCCTTCCTCCCCCCGCCCTCCACCGCTCCGTATAGTTGCACCCTAAACAAATTTTCCCTCATTTCTTTGAGAATAGTTTATCTTTTGGTCATGGATTAGTTTTTATTAATCAGGGCGCTCTGGTACTATTTTTAGTGCCTGTTGCGTGAGGAACGGCGATGAAAGCAGGAGGATGTCATGCGGTTGTGCAACCGCGCGCTGTGCTGCTGCTGAGGAAAAACTTTCGCCCTGCAGCTCAGCGGTAAACACCAAAAAATCCACTGCTGCTTCAACAAACATGGCTTGTGAGCCTGCTGGTGTTCGGATTGCAAATCAGCAACTTGACAGAAAGTGGATTTGGGCTGAGTTAAACATAATCTTACTTCTGGCCCCAAAATGTGAGTGATTTGTGTACATCAGTAGTGGGTTTTCCTGGATGTTTTAGGACTGGTGCACGAAAGGCTGCATAATCAAGAGAGGGCAGATAATACTTATTTATATATTTGCATGCAGAAACCACAGGCTAGGTCATACGCTCAAGCAGAGGATGGCTGTCAGCAGCCTGTTCCCAGCTGAACTGAGGAGCACTGGAGGCTGTGCCCACAGCCACGTCTTGTTCAGCCTTATCAAGTGTCAAAAAGGTGATATTTTCTTATTGCATAAGCCAAATCAATTAATTGGTTATCCAGTGAATTAGGCTATAGTATGCACAGCACCACAGATCAAGGGTCTGCACATATTTTCATACATTTCATATGTCCATCTCACACTGATTTTGCTCCATCTCAGAAAGCTTTTGTGGATGCTGTCACACGATAAGGCTTCACTGCAAACAGTAGGCAATGAGATGTTGTGTTTTAATAAAGAGCACAGGAAAATGCTCCTAAAGTGTAGAACCAGCAACACTGAAAGGAAAAACTGAAGTAATTGTGTGCAGCCAGACAATCACCCCTAAAATTAATTACAAAGGTAACTGTGCTATGATGTAGAGGACCCTGTGGATATGGATCACTGATGATGCTTAACGTTTTCAATTATTAACCACTATGTAAATCAAGGAACAGGGCAGAACTGCAGCCTTTGGAGAGGATGTTTCCCCTTGGGAAGCAGTACTTTGTCAGCTGGAAAACCAGTCAGCTCCCCACACCTTCCACCCAGCGCTGCATCCAGTGTGACGTGAGCTCTCTCGAGCCTGATTTTGGCTGGGGAATGTCACTTGGGTGCCTGTCAGCTGTGGTATAATTGAAGGGATTCTTCAGCTTTCCCAGATGATGAAAATTCAGGGAGATACAATAGTGCTGCTTCCCTGAAGGCTGCCCTTCCCCACTTGTTGCTTTGGGATTGTCTTGGATAAAGAACTGGTTATATGTCGGAGAGGGGATTTTTCTTAGAAATGGAAGTTTGCTGTGGCAGGATTCGCCACCAGGTGGAGATTTTATGCATCAACTAAGTGCTCTTTTGGTTTTTAGCACATAAACCATCTTTGCTAAGAATTAGTGTTATTTTTCTTTCTGTTCCTTGAAGTACCCTGGGGTGCAGGTGAAAGCAGCCTGTAAAACAGGGAACCTTCGTCAGCCGCAGCCTTTTTGCATGCGCTGACATTTCTGGAGGAGGCAATTCCCCGAAGCTGTTCCTGTTTCTATTTTAGGTTTAACTGCACACTTCACACCTTTCCAAGGCGAGGGGTCAGGACAGAGGATCTGGTGACCCGTAAAGATTGACATGCTTCAGTAATGCCACCAAAAGAAGCAGAGATGGAGTGGCAGCAGGGAAAGCATTGTCCCTCAGCACTGGTGCTGCTCCATTTTGCAGTGGCTCAGCTGAACCCAGCAGAACGAGCAGGGAGTTTATCCTTGAGCCTTTTTAATGCGTTTGAAATATTTTCCCTCCCTTTGTGACTGTGGCAATCTCATGTTTTGTAGCGCAGTCGTTTCCTGAGAGATGAACCAGTTTCATGTGCTCTGTGCCTTCCTCCTGCTCTTCCATGGCACAAGGAGCTCCGATGGAGTTTGCTATCACAGTTTGGATAAGTTGCTCCCGAAGCTGATGGGACACGGATATGATAACAGTCCTGGATGTTCCGAAAATGTTCTGGAGAAGTGAAGGACCTCCAGGGGAAGTCGGTGTCTTTAAGCTCCTGTCTGTGCCTTTTGCAGTATCAGCAGTGTGTTAACAGAAGGGTCTGGTTATGAAATTGCTTTGTGCTTTCATGAGATCACCCTGGCCAGGCAACTTGGCTGCACTTCTGTCTCTTCCTGCTGCGTCCTCATGGAGCACTCTTGGGTCCCACTTTCACTGGCACCCTGGGTTGTGCTGGCAAACAAAACTACTCATTACCTGGTTTGGAGACGAGGGAAGTTTGCTTATTTTCCCTGGAAAAATCACAGTAAAAAGGTGCCTCGTTTATGGGGTTTCCAGGCTACCGCAATATTGGAATTGTTCGGAACACAAATCAGTTCCAGGCAAAAATACGTGTGAATACAGGGGGTGTGAGAGCTGGAACTGGGCTGCCCTGCCCTCAGGAGAAATCCCATGGACAGTGATCGGCAAGGAATGTCCGTGCATGGGCTGGGGCTGCTGGCACACTCCTGTTCCAGGAGGAGCTGGGAGCTCACCTCGGTGGGGTGCCTGTGGACATCAGTCGTTGGGCAGGGAAATGGAGCACACCTTGTTGTCCAAATCAGCTTCACTTGGGGTTGTTTTTACTCCTGGAATTATATTAAAAAAATGTGCAAAAGAATAGGTAGGTGGCACAAAAATCTACATCTGACTTAGGCAAGACCTGAGTAAGTTTAAGGCCCCTTTTTTTTCCTTTTTAGAGCAGCTTCCCTTTGGACTTCAGCTGCTGGAAAACCAGATAAATCCACAGCTTGTGTTTTATTTGCAAGCCAGGAAGAGTTTTGAAGAATGCTTTCCAATATGATAGATTGTATTTTATCATTAACATCTGCATAGAATAAACCCTGCTCAGCAAACCCTTTCCAAGCCTCTGCTTTTAATAATGTCTTCAAGTTCTTGTTTTAATCCCCTGGCATTCTTGACAGAGTCAGCTACGAGTCAAAGGCTGTAATGAAACAGGTGAGAAGAGTGACTTTGCATCAGACTTACCTGCAGAGGTGAGATGTGAAATTGCCCCTTTTTCCTCAGCTTAAATGTGGATCTCCACCCGATCCAAAGCTCTTTCCTTGGGAGGTGCCGAGACACTGAATTCCTGTGCTTTTAAACGAGAGGGAATGAATGAAGCCCCTGCAGAAACAGCTTTCGGAGCCGTGTTTTGTTTGTTCAGATGGAGTGGATTAGACAAGATGATTCCTTTCCTCATTGGCACCCCTGGTAGTCACAACTTCAGTCCTGCCTGACTAGTTCCTGACAAACAAGCCCAAGATGACTTAAACTCAGCCTGTAGCTCTCTAGGATGAGCTTTTTCCGAGGAGTGTAGATGAATAGAGGATGAAGCACAACATTTCTATCCCATATGGTAGTTTGAGGCAGAGGCTGACTGAAAGTTTCATCCTAGCTACCATCTGTGCCATTTTTTTTTCAGGTCACAAGACTTTTAAATACTTTTTATGGTGAATTTAAAGGGGAAGGCCATAAACATGAGCTATTAGATAAACATAAGCTTTTGGCAGCCACACTCTTGATTTCATTAATGGATTTTTTTAAAACTTTTTTTTCGTTTCAAATTATTTTTCAGAGACTTTGTTTGGATACACCCATCTATGGGATTTTTTTTTCCTATATAAGCTGTACCTATTAAAATGGAAAATATTTTCCGTTGTTTCCCGACTGAAGAAAAGGATGTTTTCTTTATTGGCAATTGTTACCAAAGTTAAGCTGTGAACTTCGCCGCTCCCGTGATGCTGGGATTTTTGCAGAGCCCCAGTTTCACCCCACGCAGCCTCCATGTGTTTCAGATGTGGAGATTCGATCAGAGGGAGCTCTGAAATACGTCACGAGATTTTGTAACTGCCTTCCATAAAGAGACGTCAGCTGACATTTTATCTGGTTTTGGTCGCCAGCTGCAGCTCAGATTAAGGTAATTGCTTCTGCTGTGCCATTTTTAGCAAGCATATTGTAAGCATCAAAATGCTATCTCTCTGTGGGAAACCTGCACAGAAAACCCCTCCTTAAAGAGATTTCCAAATAATTCTCTCCTCAATGAAGATGCTGGAATTTTCTTTTAGCAACTTCCTGCTTAACTTCTAGTGAAATCTGTCATCCGGCCTCACGCTCTTTTGTTGTGCAAATACAATCATCTGGAATTTTCCTTTGCTGCCAGCACATGGGCATTAAACTGGATAAGGGAAACTGAAGTAGGTTTTTCTGAGTGGAAAATCGTTTCAGTGTAACGCTTACATAAAACATGCCTTTGGGTGCTAAAGTTTATTTAGCTTTATTCATTAATCCCTTTTCTCATTCAGTTTAAAGAAAGGAACCATTACTTCTGCAAATAAGATTTTTTTTTCTACAAGAGCATTCACCAGATCAGTTTACAACAGAGCGAAACCTGCTGTTCCACCCAGCAACCTCTGCTCTGCAGGGTTTTGTAAGGTTGTCTGTGAATTCAGGGTTTCATGGAATCCCAGGATGGTTTGGGCTGGAAGGGACCTTAAAGCTCATCCTGTCCCACGTCCTGCCATGGGCAGGGACACCTCCCACTGTCCCAGGCTGCTCCCAGCCCCAATGTCCAGCCTGGCTTTGGGCACTGCCAGGGATCCAGGGGCAGCCACAGCTTCTCTGGGCACCCTGTGCCAGGGCCTGCCCACCCTCCCAGGGAACAATTCCACCCCAATATCCCATCCATCGCTGCCCTCTGGCAGTGGGAAGCCATTCCCTGTGTCCTGTCACTCCAGCCCTTGTCCCAAATACCCCTCCAGGTCTCCTGGAGTCCCTTTTGGGGCTGGAAGGGGCTCCAAGGTCTCCCCAGAGCAAGGACATCCTGTGCTTTGAGAAGGGGGAAGCTCCACTCTGCAGCTCCTTGTTGTGACCCTCTCTCGGTGCCCACGGGAAAGGTGCCACCAAGGTACCCCCGGGCTCTTCCCTCGGCCTAGAGGGGATTCAAATATTGATACTGGGACTCTGAGTTCCTTCAAACTGACTCGAGCTCTCCCCAGCTGGCGGCTGGAGGAGTCATCTGGTGTCAGCCAGGGAAGAATGTTCCATGACACAGCTCCCGTGGCAGCCCTTGGGATGGACGGTGCCTGCACAAATTATAGCTGTGGCTTGCACCGGGGCGGGGAGGCTCCTGGAGCAGCCTCTGCCCACTGCAGCATACCCGATCTCCCAAGGCTCCTTTCTACTCATCTCCACTTCCACGATTAAATCAGGACTGTTTTCCAGTGGCTTGTCACTTTGCCACACTTCCAACATACCCTTACAATTAAAAAAAATAAAATAGGAAGAAATTAAGAAATAAAAGGGATGAAATGATATTGAATGAGGTGGTTACTGGTGAGGGAAAAGGACTCAGCGACCAGATTAAAACTGTGCCCCATGATCCTTTTCCATAACAGGCCTCTAGAAACTCAAATTATTTGTAGTTACCAATGAGAATTGGAAGCACTTGAAGAAACGCTGTGAGTTAAACTACTCAGGTCAGAACAAGATCAAGACTGTGCATCTCAGGAGAGACAAACTGGAGAAATTCCTGCTTTATTCAAAGTGAAATTAGATGATTGGGAAGGAGACATCACATCATATTGTGTCTTGCCAAGACATATGACTCTAAGCAAAGGCAAATCATCTGGAAATTGTTCAGATGCTTTTCTGCTTTTTGAGACGGCCAATTATGCAATGGCATAAAAACCTGGCTGCCTCGCTGGGCTTAAAATCCAGCCTCCGAGGGAAACTGTGCCCTGGAGAAGCTCATCAGGAGATAAAGCCTCGCTGGCCTTGGCTCCTTTCCCCGAGCATATGCGGTTAGTGAAAATGTATAACGATCAAAATTACAGAAATAGAAAATAATTAAGGAGCTACAAGCCCCGCAGTGGCTGTAAGAGATCAGACCCACAGCCCAGAGGGTTTTTATCTGCCAGGGAAAACATCCCACATCTCTTTTCGGTGCTGGAGCTGTGTCAGTCACCCCTCTTCAGGAATGCCATCCATTTATCGTTCCCATTTGGATGTCCTGGGGAGCCTGAAGCCAGCCAGGTGCACCTTGTGCCTGCAGGAACAGTCCTTTGCAAAGAGCAGAGCTGGGGATCACAGGATCCTTAAGGCTGGAAAAGACCTGGGAGACCAGCAAGTCCAACCATGACCCCAGGAGGATGTGTTCTCCTGTTTGTTCCCGTAACTGAAGCGTCCAGGTTAGGGAATTCAGTTAGACTCATGTCTAACTGAATTACTGTTTTTACAAGTAAAGTGCATGAATTTATGTTTCTTATTATTGTCCTCTACAGAACTCAGTCCTGTATCATGAATTTTGATGGTGTTTCTTTGTGAAGGAGTTGTAAATTTGGTTTAATATTGACGTGACTCTCTTCCACTATTTTTGTGTTTATCCAGAGGCAGGCTTGACTATATTTTGGGATTTATTTCTCATCCTGACCCCCAGTGTAGAGAAGATAAATCATACAGGCCCAACAGACAACAATCAGCTCGTCTGGTCCAGTGTGGAAACTCTGTGCTGGAGTTCATTAAGTCAATGAGGGCTTTGCAGCGTTCTGGCGGTGGGGGTTATTTTGGGGTTTCGTTTCAGATGGCATTCTGCTGGGCTTTGTTTTGGAGAGAGTTGCCAGCAACCTGGGGCCAGTGGGCCGGAGGCCAGGTTTGGGTGGAAATAGCAGCGTTTATGTCACCAGCACAGAGCTCTGTCTGGGCAGCTAATTTTGGGCCGGTGCTTCTTTGAGGCATCAGCGGTTCCTGCGTGTGGCCAGTTCCAGCCATCACAAAGGCTGTCCCAGCCTCGGGACAGGCCATCACTGTGCCCAGGCCAGCAGCTGGTGGCAGGGCTGGTGGGAATCACCATTCCCTGCTGCCCAGGGAGCTTTTCTGTGCCGGCAGCTCCCTAAGGGGTCCAGCTCCTCCTGGGGAGAAAACACCTGACTCTGTGCAGCGCCTGTGTTTCCTCCTGACTCGGTTTCTGTGGGAAGGGCCAGAGCTGCCATGCAAATACCTCCCCGGGGCTCCTCTCACCACAAACACGCTCCTCCACCCTCTCTCCTGGACTCCGTGAACTGGGATGATCCGCGGTCGGGCCCTTGTGGGGTGGCTGGGAATGGAAGTGTGGATGTGGCAGGAGACACCTCGTGCACTTCCACTGCACTGAAAGGCTGCAGCTCCTGCCCAGATCCATCAAATATGGATTGTTCCACACAGAATAATCCTGATGTGTTGCAACTTAGCTCCTGGGGATTTTAAATGTTTATGGACTTTCCAGAGGGTAGGAAAGAGGGGAAGTATTTACGTGTAGAACATTTCTTGAGCAGTAGGAATGCTGGGCCCCTTGCCCAAGGCTCCTTGCTGCCTGTTCTGCAGCACTAATGAATATAAATGAGTGAAGGCAGGACTGTGAGCAATGCTGAGCAGGGGAAAAAAAAACCCAACAAATGCAAAGCACAGCAGGAGTCACCAGGTAACCAGGTTACATCCTTTCCTGTGTGCTGCATCCGCTGGGAGTGCAATATTTTCGAATCAGGTGATTTGTTACCTGCTCCCAAACAAGTCTCTGCAGCCCCATGGAGATTTACATTGCAATGATTTGGATGCTCTACCTATCCCTGGGCTGGAATATTTTAGTGATTGCCAATTACCTGGAAGTCCTCCTCAGCACAAGGCAGTGCAAGATCAGTGTGCAATGAAGACCTCAAGCACAGCATCCGAATCTGGCCAGTGAAAATGTTTGTGGTGGACAGGAGTGAGACAAGCCTGCCTGCAGAACTCCTCAGCTCCAATGGTTTCATGCACTGCTGGATAACATTTCTCTAAATAACTTGGAACCATTTCATGTGCCACAAACCCGATATGGCTTCAGGCTTGCAGTCGTCAGAAATTGTGTTGATTGAGGTAACGTGTTTCATTCCATACCCTAAGGATGTCTGGATCTCATCCAGGTTTCATTTCAAAACATCCCCTTCCCAGGTGTTCTGGTTCCAACTTCATTAGGAGGGTGATTTTAATTTTACTCTTTCTAAGCTGTTCCTTTTTGCTCTGATGCTTAACCAAAATATTAATAAAATCTTCACCTCCTGTGCATTAAAAACCAGCTTTTCCACCTGATACAGCTCTGTCCTTATCTTAAGGTGAATCTTTTTCTCACTTTGAATTTCACACTTGGTACAGCCATTTTTAACCTTCTTTTTAAATTACCAGCATCTGGAACCAGTCCTGATTTTGGGATGGAGTGCTCGTCACTGAGCTCTAATCCCTGTTGTGCCTGGGGTCGGGATTCATGAACAGAAGCACCACTAGAGAACATGTCTTTAAATATAATCATCCCTGGCACATCCATATTCATTTCCAGATCTGGAAGAGCATATTTGAAGCTCGTGGCAAACAATGTATTCCACATTTGCATAATTTTTGTTTAAATACAATTTTTTTCCTGAATATCTGCAAAGTGCTTTGTTTAGACAAGAACTGGAATTATTTTAGTCCAGCGTGGTAAAGAGCCTCAACCCTCTGCTTTTTCCATGCATCTGGGGTGGATTAGAAATGAGGCTTCCTAGAGAGGTTTTAGAATCACAGAATCCTTCAGGCTGGAAAAGAGCTCCAGGATCATCCAGGCCAACCTGTGACCGACCACCAGAGCTAGACCAGAGCACTCAGCCCCACGAGGCCCTGTCAGCCAGAGCAGAGCCCTGAGTGCCACATCCAATCATTCCTTGAGCACCTCCGGGGATGGGGACAGGGCAGCCCCTGCCAGGACCTGCCCACCCAGAGTTCTGAGTTAATAAACCTGCTGGGTACTGTGGCTAAGGGGAGATGCATATAAAAACCCCTGGGGAAAAAACGGGAAAGAAACTTTATTTAGCTACCCTCAAAACTGAGAGGTAATAATTAACATGAAGATAGCCAATGCTAACAGAAATAAATAGTTTGTTTAATTACTGAATAAAGTGCCATTGGGAAAATGACAAATTTTCATTGACGTGCATCCTAAAATAATCCATACAAATTTTGCAGGAGCGATAGGCACTGCTGGCGTTCCTTGAGGTCACACCTCCTCCTTTTGTCCATATGACGTAAGGTGGGCTGGGAGCTGTGTGAGCCTTGTTTGCCTTCCTGGTGCAGGAGCTGCTCAGCTCCCTGCGGTTGTCAGAAACCCCTGAAACCTCCTGAAAAGTTTACAGGGGAGCTGCAAACTCTGGAACACCAGGCTGTCCCTGTGTCGCTGGCATCGTGTGTTCAGCTCAGAGTGGATTTAAGGAATAATGGGCATGGCTAGGTGATCATTTTTGGCTTGGTGTTCTTTTGTTCGACCAGAGAATGAAGGTGAAAACTTAGCAAGACCACAAATGATCATCTGTCTTTAAGATCTCACTCCCATTGTCTTCCCACTTTGTTATCAAAAAGGAAAAAGGTCGGTTTGCAAAATATTTACCAACTGAAAATGCCCAGCAAGTTGCTCTCAGCTGGGTGTGGACACACAAATTGTTCAGTCCAATTTTAGAATCCCAGAATCCCAGAATGCTTTGGGTTGGATGGGACCTTAGAGCCCATCCAGTTCCACTCCCTGCCCCAGGTTTCCAGTATTTATGTTCTTTATGAACTTTACTAGATAAATATGTGTAAGGCATAATAAAGTTTATTTAAACAAAGAAAACTGTAAATAAGAAAAAAGAATTCAAAAATAAGTAATATTAAACAGACCAACATTTTGGGGAGAGAACACAAAGTTTATCCATACACCTGGTAAAATAGTGACTTTTTGTGCTGTCTCCTTACAACTTAAAAATTGGAAAGGCAGGGCCAAAAAAAAGTTGGGCTTAGGAAGGATTTTGATTGAATCCTGTCTGGTGAGTATCTACATTGCAAGTGGCACAACCTTGTGCCCATCCTTTATTGAACAGAATTATGATGAGGGAAAGTGGACTCTGATGTACTCAGCTCTAAAGAGCCACACATCTCTGTAAGGGTGAAAAAATAGGAGTAGATACCAGTGGGACCCTACTGGAAAAGCTGTAGGAGTAGCTGGACCTGGAGAGAATTGACTGGGAGGTTGTTGGGGGTTTAAGCTGCTGACACAGCCCCAGAACCAAGACCATTCAGGTGTGTGCTGGTTGTTACAGATTTTCCTGTGATGCTTCTGCTGCTGTTCCAACACATGACCCGCCTCTTTCAGAGAAGAAACCCATCTGGGTATTTCCAGACACCAGCCAGAGATATTTATGCTCTCCCTTGGGCTCAGAGATAACTGCTTAAGGAGATGTGTATTCATAAAAGCAAACCCATTGCTGTCTTCACTATTAATGACGTTATGGATCGTATGAATGCTCCCAAATCTTCACCTAATCCCGGTCTCAAAGCTCCTGTTTGTGACCAAGTTTCTCACTTTTTCTGACAGAACATGGAGGCAATGAAGGGTTTTGTTTAAAAGAAAGCATAATATTCAGAGGTGAGTAATTATTTGTTTTGCACGTTTCTAGTTTGTCACAAATTTCCATGTTTACCCTTTTATGCAAGGCACTGCGTTATCACCTTAAGCTTTATCCAAAGATATCCCTGGAGAAATAAACAGATGAACAAGTTCTTCCAGAGCTGGAAGAGGAAAGGTGACTTTGAGATTGAAATTAGGATTTTGCCATTAGTTTCTTGTGCAGCCTGGTGAGAATCATTCAGGTTCCTGTGCCAAACCCCCACGTGTAAGAGCAGAGGAACAGGACTGGTTTGTCACAGCTGCCTTGTCCCCTGGGCAGGGGCACATTTTGGGGTTCCTACTGAATTCACACACCTGGGATGCAGAGGCAGTGGGAGCCTGTGCCACAAAGTGCAAAAAATCTCTCCAGCAAGATGGATCGAGGGCTGGGACTGCAAACTCTGGCCATGGGGTGTGGTCTGTGCTCACTGCCCTGGCCCTCCTGATGCATTTCCGTTAGAAGGAATTTTCAGGTCACTCCGTGCAGGCTGCAAGCAAATTGTCTTTTACCTCTGGAAGCATTTCACTCATGTTTGTTCCGCTACAGCCATGCTCAGCCCCAGCGTATTGGCTTTCCAGACAGGAATCCACAACCCCTCTCCTTCCAGGATGACTCTTGCCCATGTGCTCTCAGCTGCTTGGCAGGTTGTTGGCTGAGCATGACCTCAGTTTTCTCAAAGCCAGCCCATTTCCAGCTGAAGTTTTAGGATCCTGATCCTGTTTATTGATCCCTAACCATCCACCTAATGTCTCCATTGCTCCCAGCAAATGCTTTGGCTGGATCTTGTACCTCTTTTAGCAAAACCCACCACACAGTGGCATTTGTGGCTTAGGTATGTGCCTGTCACTGTCCAAAGGATCAGATTTTCCAGTCATTCCAGCAAGCAGAGACACAGGATTGGCTGAGCAGGATCACAGCTATGAGTTATCAAGATAAATCAGCAGATAAATCATCTGAAGAGAGCAGAGAATTAGAGCTGATAACCCAGTTGAGTTGTCTTTTTGGAGGGAAGAGCTGGACGCGTCCTGTGAAAATACCAAGGAACTGCAGCTTTTGGTGAACATTAGCAAGGTGAAATTAAATCTGGAATCAACAAGGATGTAAGGACATCTTTGCTGGGCAGAAGAGCACCTGGCTGCCGGAGAGTGATGAACATCCTGATGGAAAACATCATTCCTGATCATCCAGCCTTCTTGGCAGCAGTTTTTACCTGAGGGGTGGGCAGGCCCTGGCACAGGGTGCCCAGAGAAGCTGTGGCTGCCCCTGGATCCCTGGCAGTGCCCAAGGCCAGGCTGGACAGGGCTGGGAGCAGCCTGGGACAGTGAGAGGTGTCCCTGCCATGGCAGGGGTGGCACTGGATGGGCTTTGAGGGCCCTTCCAACGCAAACCATCCTGGGATTCTGTGATTTGTTAAACCTGAGCATGTCCAGGTGTAGAGAGGAAACCTCAGCTGGTGAGTATTTCTCCTTTGGTTCTTTTGCCTTTCTGGGTTGGCAGTAGTGGATATTATCCACGGTGATGCAGGTTGTGTTTGCCTTGCTTTTTGTGCCTGTTTGTGGCTCACACCATCCTGGACAGGTACATTTATATAGAAACAGAGTGTGGGGGGTGTGTTTACACATGTGGCACATCCAGCCACGTAAACCTGTATTTACAGGGTTTTCTGAGAGCCCACTGGGAGCAATTTATTTGGTGTGTTTGAAGCTCTAGACTTAATTCCAGTCTGGCTGAGAAATCTATAGTGTGTGCTTTCAGAGAGCTGTAGATAAAATTTTAGATAAAATATAGATAAAATCTTACTTAACCACTATAAGAACTTGCAGTCAGCCTCATTCAGATGTAGATTATTTCCAGCCCCTAACCCAAGTGGATGCCATGGATGCAGAGGCTTTGTGTGGTGCTGCTGGTTTCAGAATTTCACCGTGCTCTGTGCACCCCATTGGCACCAGGGGCACTCCAAGAAGGTAAAATTAACCATGGCCGATGGAATCCTGGTCTTCCTTCCCACCCTTTGCTCCTGCAATCCCATCCAGTCACCTCAGGCTGTGGATGGGGAAAAGGCAGGGATGTTTCTCTAATTTGGGAAGGGAGTTGAAGACTATTTGTGTGCCAGGCACTGTCAGAGGGGTTGTGTAACTGCAGTAAAAACACGGAGCTGTTCTGGCACTCTCAGAGCTGGCATGGAGGACAAGCAGAGTCCTTTGCTGGAACAAACAGTTCCCAAGTCAGCCTCAGTGCAGGGATCTCCTCCTTGGGATCCTTTCAGCTCTGTGGAGCTTTTACCACTGTGCTGAGTTTAAACTGGAAATAATTTCCAGCAGGGAAGGAGCAGTTAGTGTTTTCTACCTAATCCTTCCTTGCTAATGGCCCTCAGTGTCTGCTGGACTACTTGGGATTTTCTGAGCCCTCTTAACCTGGATTTATGACCTGAGCTCAGTTAGAGCTGCAAGCACTGGGACCTTCAAGAATGTTAGAATCACTGCTCAGTTCTTAGAAACAATAAAGCATCCGGATGTTTTACACGGAAGAATAAAAATTTCAAAAAGAAAAGGTCTGGATCCAAAATATGTTTTTAAGGCTTCAAACTTTCAAAACTTCAGGTGTTGTTTTGTTCAAGCTTGGGCTAAAAATGACTTTTTACACCCAGGAATAGTAATGGACCCCTTCAAAATTCCAACATCCCTTCCTAGGAGAGTTTTATAAAACTGCTGTTGGAAGGGATGACAGCTTAGTATGAAACAGAGTTTGAGCGAGGCGTTGTCAAAAGGGAGAAAAATGAAATTCTGCCATCTCAAGTGCAAAACTCCTTGAAATTTCCAGCAGCTTGATAATGTGTTGATCAGCAGAAAATCAAAGATGCTCAATAATTATGGTTTCCTTACAGAAGTAACTTGTCAGTTGTTCGGAAGTTAACCCAGTATGATTTACATACCAGAGTGGGATGTAATGGTTTTTAGTGCAATCCCACCTAGATCCTGGCATTCCCTTCTGAGGAGAAGAGCTGGAAGAAGTTCAGACCCAGAAATAAACCAGGTAAGTGCCTGGAAGGCTGGAGTTCTGCGAGGGTAATAAAGTAGGTAAATATACAGCATAACTTGGCTCTGTGACAGTTCCCCTTCTATGGACATACTGGACGGGGAAAGAGGAGTTTCAGGTGTCTTTAAAAATAGCAGATGGAATAATAGAGGAAATATTCATCTGGGTACAGGGAAGGGAATCCTTATTAAATAATGTCCTGCAGATCATCCCGTTCTTTCTCTGGGAAGCGGTGGAAACATCGGAGGGTGCTGGGCAGCACATGAGGAAAGGGGAAGGGGCCAGAAGCAAAGCCGGCACAAACTTTTGTGAGAGGCAGCAGAGAGGGGAAAATCCCTGTGCTGTTCTCTCCTCCTCCCAGCCGTGCTGGGCCAGTTCCCCCAGAGCTGTGCTGGGAGTGGCTGCTGGAGCAGCATCCTCGTGTGCCAGAGCCTCTCCAGGCACAGCTGCTCCGAGGGTTTTATCTCAGCGCCTGAGAATCCCTCCAGCCCTGCCTGCAACACGCATTCCATCCCAGTGACAGTGGGACTTTAGGTGGCAGGACACACTTTAGTTGCCTTTTCTCACAGGGTTGGTAGCAGAGAGCAGTGGTGTGAGAGCCTGAGTTCAGGGCTGGCCTGGGAGCACAGGGGAACATGGCCATCCAGAGTAGCCAGAGCAAGGAATGCCCATTGCTTGCAGTGACACCACTAACTGGGGAGTCAGTCCTGACAGGGACCAGGCTGGGAGAGCTGGGGGTGCTCACCTGGAGAGCAGAAGGCTCCAGGGAGAGCTCAGAGCCCCTTCCAGGGCCTAAAGGGGCTCCAGGAGAGCTGGAGAGGCACTTTGGACAAGGGCCTGGAGTGACAGGAGAAGAGGCTTTCCACTGCCAGAGGGCAGGGCTGGATGGGATATTGGGGAGAAATCCATCCCTGTGAGGATTTCTTTTTCACTCCCTGTGGGGACTGGAGTGACAAGACACAGGGAAGGGCTTCCCACTGCCAGAGGGCAGGGCTGGATGGGATACTGGGCAGGAATTGTTCCCTGGGAGGGTGGGCAGGCCCTGGCACAGGGTGCCCAGAGACGCTGTGGCTGCCCCTGGATCCCTGGCAGTGCCCAAGGCCAGGTTGGACACTGGGGGTTGAAGCACCCTGGGATAGTGGAAAGTGTCCCAGTCCATGGCAGGGGTGGAACTGGATGAACTTTTAGATCCCCTCCAACCCAAACCATTCCACGATTCCGTACATTCCGTAAATGATAACATTCCATGTCAATTCTTTACTGATGGGTGACATTCCTACAGGGACGACAGAAATCAGAAGCCTTGAGAGCCAGAGTGGAAAGGTGGAGTATGGGTGGAAAAGGCTTCTGGCAGAAGGACTTGTTTGGTGACCTTTACCCTTCAGCAGTGTTATCATAAATCCTAAGGAAACACGTAGGAAATGTTTGTAGCCTGGAAGAGCAGCCTTAGGCAAAGCTGAAAACCAAAGACGTAGCAAATTAATCATTAAGCACACTAATGGTTTGTTTTCAACGGTTTATAATAAGAAACGCAGTTTTTTATTGTCAGGCTTTAGGATTTTCTCCTGCTTAGGCTTAGGATGGTTTACACATAGAGAACGCAGAAAGGATTTGGTCTTGGAAAAATGAACGTGTGAATATGAGAATAAATTCCCCTGACGGAAACGATCCCATAGGATTCAGAACAAATAGGGAAGGTGGCTGTTTGTGACCCATTTCAGACCAGCCTTTAAGCACACAATTAAAATTAAGTGTGTGTTTATATTTCTTTGACGTCAGTGGGACTTCAGCAGGGCTTAAGTCCTGACTAGAGAAGCTTCCATCGCCCCATAGTTCTGCTGATTTCAACCTGGACTGAAACAGAAGTCCCTAAAGCCTCCATGCATTTTTATGTGTTCAATCCCGCTGGCAAATGTGTGCTCAACAGAATAAAAATGTAGTGCTGAGTTGTATTCAGAACCAGAGCTGGCTGCAGGATGGATGGCAAGATTTTGTAGGGCTTTGGCACAATTTGTGTCCACAGGAAGCTTTGTTTGGGGGGTACAGGGAGAGGCCTCATTAGGGAAAAGGCAGCAGGGGATATTTTTACATTCCTTGAATGAGATGCCGTCCTCTCACTGGGAAGGGAAGAGGTGGCCAGCAAGGAAGCAAGGGTTTGTTCTGATAAGCACAGGGCTGGAATAAGCTCTGTGTGCTTGGCATCCAGTGAGAGGGGTGCTGATGCAAACGGGGCTGAAGTTGCTGTCAGGGCTGGTTTGCTGCGTATTGGCAACACTGGAAATGGTTTATGTGACTTCTGTGTTTAAACAAAGAGGCGAGCAGAGCAAAAGGAGAGAGGCTGGGGTCTGCAGGCCCGGGAGTGAGGTTGCAGCCCTGCAGTCAGTGCTGTTTCACCCGGGCAGCTGGATGGAATTCCCCAAACAAAAGGTGGAACAAAGAAAAGAGAAATCCTGCGAACGTCTCAAACACGAGAACTGCTTTGTTCTCCTTATTTTCTGCATCCTGGCTATTTCTAACAGTTTGTATACTTGAGTTCCTTGTCAGCATAATGATTCTTCACCAGGGTCTGTATGAAATGACCAATATTATCTGCGTGACGTTCTTCTCATGTGTTTCATTCACTTGCTTGCTCCTGCAAGGAGCGATGTGTCCTTCTGCCACAGGACTGCGTCCTTCTGCCAGTAGCAGGCTGCTTTTTCATACTGAGACATTCCAGTGTCACATACTGACAAAAATATCATTTGTGCTTCAATCTGTGGGTATTTTTAATTCAGCTGTTTTACTTGGCACCTCCACAGGAGTGAGCCCTGTTGGACTCATGGTAAATACAGGGTTACGTCCCTTCACGGAATTTATTTTGGGAATATCCAGGAATGTAAAGAAGCATAATCATTGAGGACTAAGCTGTTGCACCCATTTAGTCATTAATAAAAAGGATTATGCTCTATCAAATAATAACATCCTCTACTAATTCCTGTATAAAGTTTCTTTTATTTGGCGAATTGCTGTGTATTCTTTTCCGGCAGACAGTGATACTTGTGAGGGCTGAGGAGATAAGGCGTGAATCACTGGGTCAGAGAATATCCTGAGTGGGCCCACAGGGATTAAGGAGTCTAAACCCTGTTCTGGCACAGACCCCCCAACAACCCCACCCTGGGCACCCCTGGCAGCGCTGTCCCAACGCTCCTGGAGCTCTGGCAGCCTCGGGGCCGGGACCATTCCCTGGGGAGCCTGGGCAGTGCCAGCACCCTCTGCGGGAAGAACCTTTCCTGATCTCCAGCCGGACCCTCCTGCTCTGGTGCTCTGCACTCTGATCTTTGGTTCTCCCCAAGGCAGTGGGTGGGTGAGACAGACCTGGAGTTTAAAGGCAGGGTTGTGGCCAGAGGCCCTCTCAGAAGAGACACTGCTTGTGGGGAAGAAGCCCCCTTATTCACAGTCATGGGGGTCTCCTCAATTTTCATATGTGACCAAAAACTACCTTGTCCTGGGAGGGTCCAGTTCACCACCGTGAGAGGTAATGAATTAAAAACCCAAAGCACAACCCATGTTTAGGAACCATCCACCACAGAGATTTTCATTCCTGGGGAATTTAGCTGCCTTAGACCCCCCAAACCCTTCTGTCCCAGTGCAGAGCATGAGTCCATGGAGCTGCAGAACAGGGATCACAGGGCTGGAAGCCTTTGCTTGCCTTGTACAGCCTTGAGCAGCAGCACCAGGGAATGCCAGGCTGGGGCCAGCAGACCCCAAAGTTTAAAAGAAGATATAGGAAAATTACCCAGAGTATTTCTGTAACTCAACCTTGTGCAAAAAGACTAATTGGGATAGTCAGGTCCTGAGACACAAAATGCGTTTTTTTTTTTTCTTGCTGTGTTGGAATGCCCAGGTTCGTCTGTAGAGTTGTAAAAAAATCCTTCTGCGTGCACCATGTATTTATCAGCTCTTCTGTGTTGATGTCTGTGCCATGGTGGCTTTGGATATTGCCAGGTTTTACTTCTGTTTCTTAACTTCTACTTGCAAAACGATCTGTCAGTTTGTTGTTCCAGGGAGAGCGATGGCTTGCTGCCGGGCAGGGTGGTGCGGGTGATGTTTGCTTCATCCTGATGTTTTCCAGCTATTTCTGGGAGCAGATGTCTTTAATCACAAGGATCCGCCACTTCAGAAATAAATAATGGAAATATTCATCCCTGCGTAGAATTGACTGCCAAGGATCAATCTGATAAGGGACAGCAGCTCACAAATTCAGCTTTCAGTGAGAAATCTTCAGGTTTGCTCTTACTCCAGAGCGCCTCTGAGCATTTATAAGATAAAGAAAAGACTTCATAGTTTCTCAGGGAGAGATGTGCAAATCTGGACAATCCCTGAGAAACATCTGGCTCCTGATTTCCTTGTTTTTATTTGTTTATTAAGGCAAACATGTTGAACTTCCAGCTGATCTATTCCTCAGCGTCAAACGAAAACAAAGTCAGAAAAAAATACAATTTCCTCATTCTGCAGATGTAAAAAATAGGTCACTTCTCTGTGTATTCTGTAAATTTGGACTCAATTCTTCCTGAAACAGCAGGTTGGGAGATTGTTCCATATGAGACTTATTTTTGATTATTGGAGGTTTGGTACCAGACTGAATCAGTACATTGAGGTTCTGCTGCTCTAGAAGTATTTTGAAAATTCAAATTCAGCCTCAGCACACAAAAGTGTCTTTGTTTCCTGTGACGGAAAAGGACTGAGGGTCCGTAACTCTTACTGGTTAAAAAATTGTCCTATTTAACTTGTTTTACAGAGCGTTTCTTTGTGGTTAGGCAATGTTTTTATGTGCTTTGCCTTTGTCATAACAATATAATAGATTTAGGGCATTAGGGAATGAGGTTTCCTGATGATCAAAAACTTTGATGGTATCTAGGAACTTTCCTGGATATTAGGACATATTTAAAATAAACCCAGCTCCCTGCCTGGTGTAGTGTCTCATATCAGTCTTTGATGTGGGGTTTTTATGTCTAACTTAGTTTATGGATGCGAGACAAAGTAATAGTCAGGAGAATGAGGACAAAATAACCCAAAGGGATGAAGGCAGAGTTTGTTGGCAGAAGATGCAGAACTCAGCAAACACATTTCTCCAGAGCTTCCCTGGAGTTTTGCGCTGCTCCTGGATTCCCGTTACAATTCCTGATGTGGAACAGAGCCTCTGGTGGTCACAGCAGAGCTCAGGTTGGTTCCAGTCAACAGAAGCCGAAGAGAAAGGGCTGCATGGACAGAAAGGAAGGCATTAGAACAGAAATGGCCTCATTTGGGAGAGGAAATGCGCAAGTTACCCTTTGCGTGGAGGGCTGTCTTTGAAGAGCCTGAATGAACCATAAAACCAGCGACCCGTGAGGTTAATAATGGTGTGAGGTGAATGTTAACGGTGCCATTACTCTAAAAGGGCAAACAAGGTTGTCCAAACAACACCTTCGCTATTTAATAGAAATATATCTCCTGAAAAGTGTACCTCAAATATAATCATTGGGTTCCTTTCATTGTGATTCTTGGGGGAGTTCTTTGCACTTCTTAGCAGTGGGGTTGATTTAATTTCTTTTGATTTCTGTATTGATCACAAGACATCCATTAGTTACTGATTTTTAGTTTGAATTTCAAACCAAATTCTACATTCTTGTTCAGTGGGGTTGACTTAATTTATTTTGATTTCTGTATTGATCACAAGACCTCCATTAGTTACTGATTTTTAATTTGAATTTCAAACTGAATTATATTTTTTGTTCGCACTGACTTTTTCTCTAATAATGGTTATAGGACAGAGCCGAGACTTCTGGACCTGTGAATCCTTACTTCTCCCCAGGGAATATGAAATTATATCCATAAATATGTGATGCCCACATGATTTTTTCAAGGGGAAATCATGCCCACTGCTGGGCATAGGTGCCAACAAGGTCCTGGGCAAGAAGGCAGGTGGGAAATGACAGTGAGGACGGCAGATATTCAGAATAATAAGCTCTGTGCCACTCATGTTCTTAAAATGTTTGGGGTTTTTTGTCTATTGCCTCTTTTAGTGACTGATTTTTGTTTAGACCAAGGCAACTTTATTTACATCCATAAGGTAAGTGGTACTCCTGGGTATAATTTAATAAAATATTTGATCCTGTACTCATCTCATTTAAAATGTCCTAGTGTAAATAGGATCAGCCTCAGTATAAGATTATTCTAATTTCTTGAAAAGTCACAAGTCAAAGTCACGTGAAAATTCACTTTCCTGTCAAGGAAAGCTGGGAATATCAAGCCCTGGGCAAGCCGGTCTGACCCCAGAGCTGCCTCTGCTTTGAGCTGGAGGCTGGGTAGGAGCCTCGCGAGGTCCCTTCCAGGCAGTTCTCCTGCGATCCCATTGTTTTGTGAGGCCAGACACCATAGATACAACATCAGGCAATTACAGGGCCTGACTTCTCCCTTAATAAGAAGGTTTCCCCCGACGTGCTGCTCTTCAAGCACTCGGGATATTTCAGGATTGTGTCTGAGACCCGCTGTTATTTTAGCCCTTTGTGTCTGTCTCCATAAGTGCCACGGGTGACTCGGCCACAGCCCCAAAAAACCACCGTGTAGGTGGAGGCAGGGAGAGAAAGAAGGGAAGGAATATCAAGGAATCAGACACGTGATGGAGAACTCTCTCCAGAAAGCCCTTCTGCTGCCAATTGTTCTTACTCACCGTGAAAGTCCTCCGGAATTATTACTTATTTTTATGTCATAGGGGAAATGTTTCCATGTGGGAGTGGGGAAGTCAGAGCAGAGGTAAACTGGCTTAGAGGAAATGCCATTTTTCTGCAGCCCTGATATAGCTGATAAATGATCTTAGAGGGGTGAAGTGGAAATAAGGAGTGCATTTACTCTGCCAGATGTCAATGACAGGAGGCTGAAAATCCTGTTTTAGGCAGGACCGCAGCCAAACCCTGTCAGGATATGCAGTGGATAAGCAAATGGCTATTTTTCACTAGGAGAAACCTTAATAGCAAGTTTACAGTGCCCCCCTCACCTCATGGTGCTACAGATAATGATTTTCACCGCAGGAGGAGAGATATTTCATCTTGACAAGAGCAGATGTCAGCCTTCCGGGGAACACCTCGTGTTTGTGAGCCTGATCGAAGAGTGATTTTTCTCTGATACACGGTGAAATGTCTGGAAGAAAATAGTGGATTTGTGTGAAGCATCTGACAAAATACCCCTCTTTGTTTGCTTAATTGCGTGTTTGTCCTGATATTCCCACTCCCCCTTTTCCCCGGTCTGCCTGAAGCTGTGTCCTCCAGGGCACACTAAGAGAGCCCCTGGAATTTGGTGTGGATTCCTTTACAGTTCTGCTTCAGAAGAGGCCTCTGTGTGCTGGGTGGCTCTCAAGGTCCTTTTCCACACCCTGTCATTGCCTCTCCGCAGTCCAGGACTCGTTCCCACTGTGGAGCAGCCATGGGAAGGGAGGGAAGCCGCGGAGGCAGCGCAAGGTCTGGGGGCTCCAGCAGCTCCGGACACTCACAGGGGGTCAGGGACACTGCAGCAGGCAGCTCTCAGTGGGCTGGAATAGCCTGAAATCAGAAAAACAAACTTCACATAAAAGAGGTTTCTTAACCCATTCCAAGTTTAGTTGGTGAGGCATCCCACAAAGCAGGACTTGCGGTGTCTGGGGAAGAATGAGGGATGGGGGAAGGCGGCTGCTAAACTCCCTTTGCCACAGGGGAAAAAAAGTAATCATGAAATCCTACCCATAATTTTCTTGAAGAAACAGGATTAAGACCAAAAATAATTATGCGAAATAACAAGCACAGTCATAATGTATAAAAAAAGCTTTTTAATTCTCCTTGCGTCAACAAGGAGGGAAGAGGAATTCTTGACTTTTAATTACTCAGCTCCTTATCAGGAGTCTGAGTTGTTTCCTTGACCAGGGAGAAATCGGAGTTGTGATAATCGGAACTAACGCTGGGAGTTCTAATGGCAATACTGGAGTTCCCCTGTTTGCTGGGGGTTGTGTTTATTCCAGCATTTGCTATCTGTAAAACCGCAAAAAATACAACCAGAGCCGTTCCCTGGGAGTCGCGCTTTGGGGAGATTGAAAGTGCCGAGAAAGAGAGCCAGAGATAAACCCTGGGGGTGCAGATGCCCCCTCCTTGGCAGAGTTCAGGGGCAGCTGCTCAGGCGTGTGAGCAGCACATGGCTCCACACGGGGTTGTGGCTGGAGCACGGAGAACCCTCAGGAACATGGTTCACACCTGCCCTGGGCACTGACCTCTGAGCTCTGGGAGCTCCGCTCCTCCTGTGCTCAGCAGGGCATCTCTTGGGCGCTTCAGATANACCGTCGCGGGTTCGCTGCATTTTTCTGGTTAATGTTCCCTCAAGCGGGCACAATGAGGGCGTGGGGAGGAGGCTGCCACATCAAACAGGCGCTTTCTGAGCTGGCAGTCCCAGGCTGGCTTTCTAAACATACACTTGCCCTTCTTTGTGACAGCAGCGCTTCCCTACCCTGCTTTTTCCCCCTCACGAATGAGACAGACCACTAGATCATCAGCAGTGGCCAGAGTGGCTCAGCCCCTCAGTGTATCACAGCAGGGGACCAGTAAGAGGATGGAGAAAATGAGGTTTCTGGCTTGCTTTGCGCCGAGGAGTGGCTTGCTGTCCTCTAATTGTGGCTACGGCTTTGCCAGACACCGAGGAATTTGGTTAATACAATGGGAATGCCACCTACGTGCCCCTCACTTGTGGGACAGCAGCCTTTGGTTTGCTGCACTTTGAGGTGGTCTCCGTTGAGTCATTGAAGCCTTTTCTTCCCCACTTTATCTTTGCTTTTTTTTATGGCACATTTTTCAAAGAAGTGAGTTCCAATTTAGGCACTGAGTATGTGCAAAGCCCCAGCGTAAAAATGGGTCTTTGGAAAGAGCTTGACGTCAGCGCTGAAGTGAAGCTCAGTCTCGTCTCTTGGTGTGTCTGGAGAAGAACTGGCGTCTTTGAGAGGCGTCACGTCAAGAGTGCAGGTTAAGGGTGAGCAGCAGCTGAGGTTTGAGCCTGTCAGGCTCTCCCACTGACTCACTGTGAGCTCCAAAAACCAGGCTGGGAAATACCTTTTTGGGTGTCAATCAAAGGATCATAAAATAATGGAATAGTCTGGGTTGGAAAGGACCATAAAGTCCATCCAGTGCCACCCCTGCCATGGGCAGGGACACCTCCCACTGTCCCAGGCTGCTCCAAGCCCCAATGTCCAGCCTGGCCTTGGGCACTGCCAGGGATCCAGGGGCAGCCACAGCTGCTCTGGGCACCCTGTGCCAGGGCCTGCCCACCCTCCCAGGGAACAATTCCTTCTTAATCTAAACCTGCCCTCCTTCATTTTAAGGTTATTCCCCCTCAAGCAGGAAACGATGCAACAAATAATACAATTTAGCCATATATTTCAGTCTATTTCAAAACACTTCAATTTCAAGTCCATTAAAGCAAAACACAGAAAAATGTGAATGAATGGAAGGGAATTTTAAGGTCTTCTTTAATCACCACAGAGGGCAAGAGTGATAGGATTAACAGTGACTCGAAATTCCACTTTTTCGATGGAAGTGTGAACACGGACCAAAGGGAACTGAGTGATCGAGCAACACCTTGGTGCACCTGGCCGGGGTGCACGGGGCACAGTCACTGCTGTTTCAACACCCATCCTTTCACAGCCAGGAGTCTGCAAGCGAAAGTGTTACTCGTACAAATGTTCGGATGTACTTGCAGAGAATGAGAGTGTTTTGTGGTCGCACCTGCTGAATCAAACACCTTGCACATATCCGCAGGAACACCCACCGCCGCCGCGACAGCGAGAGGGTTTTAAAGCGGGGATATTTCAATGCGAATTCCATTTATTTGATTACTATTTTCTGTCGCAACGGAGAAACGGGCACAGAACGACCCCTTTACCCCCGGCAGCACCCGGGGCGTCTCCGTCCCCTCGGCCCGGCCACCGCAGCGCCCGGAGCGACGGAGCCGCCGCAGCCCCGCCGCTGTCCCCGCTCTTACTCTCCGTGTCCCCCTCTCACAGCC
>VYZT01017433.1:0-10726 GCA_013400735.1 Pomatostomus ruficeps | reverse complement strand
GGTCCTGCAGAGAGACCAAGACAAATCAGAAAGATGGGCAATCACCAAATGTATGAAGTTTAACAACGGCGCATGCCAGATTCTGCTTCTGGGAGGTGACAACTGCTTGGATAGACTGGGGAATGAGAGGCATGGAAAGGGGTCTGGGTGTAGATGGCAGGTTGACCATGAATCAGCNATGAATCAGCAGTGCCGTGGCAGCCAGAAGGGCCAAGCGTATCCTGGGGAGCATCAGGCCCAGCATCACCAGCTGGGCAAGGGAGGAGATTGTCCTGCTCTGCTCTGCACTGGGGCAGCCTCACCTCGAGTGCTGGGGGGAGTTCTGGGTGCCACAATATTAAATAGATATTAAGCTATTAGAGAGCATTCATAGTAGGGCCATGAGGATGATGAAGGTTCTGGAGGGGAAACCATAAAAAAAGAGGCTGAGGTCACTTGATTTTTCAGCTTGGAGGAGACTGAGGGGAGACCTAATGCAGTTTAAAACTTCCTTGTGAGGGGAAGTGAAGGGGCAGGTACCGATCTCTTCATTCTTCTGACCAGTCATAGCACTCAAGGATATGGCATGAAAATGAGTTGGGGGGGTTTAAATTGGATATCAGGGAAAAGTTTTTCACCCAGAGAGTGGTTGAGCGGTTGAGTACTGGGACAGGCTCCCCAGCGAAGTGCTTACAGCACCAAGCCTGACAGAACTCAAGTGTTTGGGCAATGCTCTCAGCACATGGTGTGACTGTTAGGGAGTCCTGCACAGGGCCAGGAGTTTGATTTGATGATCTGGGAGGGTGCCTTCCAACTCAGCATATTCTATGATTCTATGACTGTGATTAAATTTGGAGGCACCTTATTTTTTGGACTGGCAAGGCACTTGGGCTGCATCCACTGATGCTTATAGCCAACCCTTGTTCATGAATTTCAATACTGATATGTGATTTAAATACTGATACACAACTGAGAAGAGAAGAAGTGAAGCAGTGATATTTTACTTACATTTTACCCTGGCAAAAACTCTCTGCTTATTCAACATGTAAATATGTTTTTATTACCATGTTCTCATATTGTCTTCATTAGAGTGAACAACATCCAGAAATATAAGTAACTGTTGAAGATACAGTATGTGATGCATAGAAGTAAGGGATTATTAAAAAAAATCAAAATCCAGATCTTACACCAGCTGTGAGACCTAACTGTTCACAAGAGTTAAGCCAGAAATTAAATTATTGTAAATGTTGGCCCAAAGCAGTAAATCAATACGTGTTTTTGCAGCCCCTATCCAGGAGCCTTAGATTGTTATCCAACAAAATGATGAAGCTTTTCCAACATGCCTATTGTTTTGCTTACAGTAGAAAGGAATAAATTAAATGCAGTGCATTTAAATAAATGTCCAGTATGCACAAGGCTTGATATGGAAAAAAACCAAACCCACTTGATTTATAAAATACACAGTGTTCCAAACTCAAACCATGCAAAATGGAAAGCCTGTCCAAATGAGTAACAGTAATGACTGCAGTTAGGAGCATTAACTTCCGATATGTGTGTGATGTGGGAAGGTAAAGAGTGGACGTTGATCCTGTAACAGTACATGAATCCCAGAAATGTTGTACTCTTTCTCCTAGCTGCAGGCTATAAGACCATAGCAAACCATCTGCCAATTTATACAGCCACAAGAAGTAAAAACAACCCCATAATTTGGCACATTAGAGGATGGATGAGGGTATTATGTGAGGAAGGGAGAGTTGATAGTTCTTTGCAAAGCCTGGACCTTTATGTCAGGTTTGTGGGAGCGAAAATAGGTAAGCTTATAAGCCTATTTAGGAGTGGTGGGCTGCTAGAAGAGAGAACAGAGGGAGATTTCAATTTGCCTGTTTTAAAATACTCACCTTGTGGGACACATATACCAATAAATGTTGTAACTGTCAATGGTTGGTTCATTTGCCTGCAGGGGCTGTTAATAAGACACTACTAGTATTAAAGGACAGGTGCATTTATTGTGCTACCTAACCAAGATGAGATTAACTTTCCACTGTATTGACACTGAATTTGTGCTGGTAAATGCAGAACTTTCAAGATGGCTTTTAAACTCATAATTTGCAAATCGAGATGGAGATAAATCTCCAGTTTCCTCAGTACTTTCTAGAGGTTTTCAAGGAACTTTTCTTCAGTAGCTGAGAAGCCAGAACAGGTCATGGAAGCAGTTGTAAGACTGAACTGGGAAGACTGAGATGAATCCAAAAACACCAACAGAGACACTACAAGAGCTGCAAGTGAGTTTGGGTCCACAGGAGCATGCGAAGCTCCATACAGAAGTCTGATAAGTGAGCAGTGACTGGAGTTTCACAAGACAGAATGTGAATAGTGACAGACGTGGAAGTGAGGTACTGCAATTTCCATCCAGGTATTATCTTCACTTCAGATATTCTGTGTAAGGCAAGTGATAGAGAAATTGAATAACTTCATCTATAATAAATATAATTGAATATCTTTTACAAGCAGGGAATAGATAAAAATAAATCTTCAGAAACAAAACAAAAAAGGCTGGGTTAGAAAACTTAAAAGAACCAATCTGCATTGCTGATAATTGGTTATTAGTTTGGTTTTCAAGCTAAACTTTGACCTCTGAGGAAGAAAACTTGAGAAGCAAATACAACTAATGAGGACATAGTAGGACACAAGAAGAATACAAAAACCAGTGCTATGCTACCCCTTGAGATGGACTGCACAGAGATGAATGTGATAGTTCAACTAAGTTATTTACCAAATGCAAATAAAATACTGTGTGCAGTTAAGTGACAAGAAATAATCAAAGATACAGAAAGCACTCCTCTGGGAAACTGAGAGGATTAGATTTGTTTGCCTTGGAGAGGAGATTAATTACTGTTACTGAACATAATAAATGCAAAAGAGGAAGTAGATGAAAAAAGTATGTTTGTCAACTCTTACAGCAAAAGAATAAAATGACATCCAGTAAAAAATTAAAGGCAAGAAGTGTAAGATTAATTGCAGGACTTCTTTAATGATAACATAAAATCAGCCTCTTGAATTGATGGCCACAATATGCCAGCTCAGTAAGGTTTGAAAAGGGTAATGTATATGGCTAATGAGGCTCTTTGCAGTCACAATAGTGCACACTGAGAATAACTGGAGATATAAACCAAGGACATCATGGATAACTGGAACATTACATATGTAGTCAATCATGGCTAGCATTTCTGTTGTCTTTCTGAATACCAGACAGTGCTTCCAGATCTTCAAGTATGCAGTAAAGGGCAAATCACAGGCAATCTCTGTCCTGGAACATGTATAAAGAATATACAAACATAGGTGCACTGGAGAGTCCAAGGCACTCTGAAAGCCAAAAGAAATTTTGCTAGTGAATGCTAAATGTCAGGTTACTGTCACAAAGTAAGTGTGCACTCCTAGACTAAAACAGTGACAGCAAGCAAAGTTTGTCAGGTGGCTTTATCTCAGCTTTTCTTCTTGTCTACTGCTAACTTGAAGGGCAGAGACTGCCCAGTGTTATCCAGACAGCTGGTGTTGACAAGACATAAATCAGACAAGTACGAAAATCTCCACTAAGCACCTCTCTTATTTAGGAATGAACACTTTGGGATCAGTCATATATGCAAAATGTAAGAACAGTAATGAAATTGTGTCTAGTTTTTAAAAAGTTAACAAATAAACAGCAACCCCCCAACTTCCCAACCATGAGCTGTAATTTGGTTTAAAAAACCTTCTCGCTAAGGATTTCAATTCTCTTTGACAAAAAGTCAGATTTTGAACTCTATCGAAAATACATGCAAAGCATCTCAGATGAGAAAACACAAAGTTCATTGCTGAATTTTTAAATATATTTTATACTGAATTGTTTAAGAGGGTAGACTAAAAGGTGGAAATGTTATTTTAGTACACAGAAACCAAAGAGCAGGTGCTTTGTAGTTTCTATTACTGTGGTATCTGAGAATCTTACAATCCACTAATAATTGTTCCTCATGACAACTGACATAGTAGAAGTAAGAAGGGTGAATTGAAATTCAATACCTGCTTTTAAGGATAGACTTTAATGAAGAGTGTAAGACAACCATTACTTGACATTATTGATAGAAATGGGTCAAGTTCAGTGCTATTGGAAACACAGAAAATTTCTGAAATTTGCTGATTCATCCGTCTCAAAATCTTTTTGAGTATTTCTAAGGTACTGATAGTCTTTCAAGACTGACAGTCTTCCCCAAATTCTATCTCAATGACTGAGAATGAGTTTGTGCATTATTTTGTGTGCTCTTTTACTTGTGAATGAAATGCAACAAAATGCCTGGGATCCATGAAAGCAGGTCAGAAATATTTCCTATCATCATAGCAGGAAATTGAAGAGGAAATGTTACAAAGTTTTGAAAATTATTACAATGTTTTCTGCATAGGTGGCTGCCCTGTGAAAACCACTGCTGATTTTATGCAGGCTGATTTCTCCAGATTACATACGGTAGTCACCTGCGAAATTATGCCATTCAGCATATTTGTGTCAGACTTGCCTTGGATTTGGTGTGCATATTATCTGCATATCCATCCAAACTTTCTCAAAACAATGGGAACACCAACAGAAGAGAAAAAATATTTTTTATGGTTGAGCCCATTGAATTACTATTACAGCTCTCAGGGGTTTTTGTTTACTTGTTTGTTTGGTTGATTTTTTATAAATACAGAAAATTTAACATGGCATGAGTTGGGGCAGCATGAACATTAGTGCTGAGATAGGCAAAGAAATAGTCTTGCTTTGGTTCATTTAAGGAAATGCTCGTAGAGAGAGTAAAATTACTGTATTATATGTTTCCATAACTCTCTGTTAACATTTTTAACCTCACTGGCTGCATTTTTTTACTTTAGAGAATATGTATTTTTTTCTCGCCTGCCTTATGAAGAATCTATACATTAATAATAGACATGCTACCAAAAATGCACATCCACAAAATCTTGCACGTAGTATAAAGCAAATAAAAAAGAAGACTTTTAAAAAGAAATAATTAATCATTTTCTAGCATAGATTGATAAAGTATCTCTTTTTTTGCATATTAATACACAAATGTACACGAAAATTAGCAAATCGCCATCTAGAACAGATCATGAAGAGCTTTTCTGGTAAACATTGCAATGAAAACTTTTTTCTAAAATGTAAATTTTTTGTGGCAGAAATTAGTGACCTAATTTCATAGTGTTAAGAAGAAAGAGTACTTTCATAAGCAAAACATGGTAAGAAAAGGCTTTCATAAAGAAACATGGTATTTTTTTAAAACTCATTTTATCTAGATTACTAAATAGGAATTCTTCAGAAGCATTGTTCACATTGTTGTTCACACTATAAGTGCATCCTTATTCCACATGACCAGGGTGTTTTTGCATTTCCAGTGTCAGGGGGAAAATGTCCTAGACAGATCACAGTGGGGAGTCTTTTCCAGTTAGCTTAGGAGATGGAGAGGATCTCAGCAATTTTTCATCTGGTATATGAGAGCACCTCTTATCTCTTGCCTTCTCCTGAAAAGGTTCAGCTGGTGATGTAACACCATGTCCTAAACCTCAAAGAATTATGTACTATTAATAATTGAGTTTGATGTTACACACAACAGTCCTAAAGATGAACTGCTTCCCAACAAAGTGGGAAGGTTATTCTATTGCTTTAGTTTTCAGTGTAAGCATTGGGATGGTTCTGGCCACCATTGCTTCAGCTGCTAGCCATTAAGGTGCAGGCGAAACGACTGGTACATGCTTCATAGAAGTCAGGATTTTCCAGCACATTAATGCTGTAGCTAGTCTCCTTGGGAAACCAGGGAGTCTGAGACTGTCCATGTGAAATTGAAGTATGAAGCACATTTGACAACAAACATGGAAAACAACTTTACTTTCAGTAGTAAATAGAGACTTTTCTTGCATGCATTGAAAAGCAGAAATATCCAGGAGACAGATGTCTATCTCCAGTCCTGGCATGAGATAATCTCTCTGAATATGCTCCCTTTGCAGGGCATGATCACTACTTAGATAAGATCTAACATACAATGGGATGAAACCTCTTCAGACTTCTGCAGAGGTTAATCAAGCATTTTTAAGAGGTCCTGGGGACATAATATGTGACAGAAACCAAATCCAGAATGCCTGCAAGGAACTGCCCCAGGACTGAGGTGTGTGCCTACTTGGCCATCAGACTCAGAAACTTCAAAGTCCATCAAATGGTATGAAGAGCTGTTTGAAGTCTGGTTATGTGAAGTCCTTCACAAAAGGGAAGGGAAACCACTTCATCTGGGAAGTAGCAACCACCACAAAGTCCTTTCTGAAGTGCCTGAAGGCCATGCAAAGCCTGAATAAGAAAGCTTTGTACTAATAATGATTCAGTCTCATAATGAACTAGGATTATTGCCTGTGTAATGGCTGAATCAACAAGGCAAAAAGAAACATCTTCAAGTCTGAGACTTTAACCAGTTTTGTTTTCAGAAGAAATGCTGTCATTTTGGAAATGGTCATGGCCCTGAACTTGAAAAGACACATTTTGTGGGACCCAGGTGGGTCTGGGATGACTACTTTCCTGAAATATATTTTAGAAAACAGTAGATAAATGCACCTGGGGAAAGCCCATGTCTCTTGGCATGCTCCCAGTGACAGGATTTAAACAGCAGAGCAATGAGCAGCATTTAGTCCCTTCTGTGTCTTTCAAAGGGAGAGTATTGTTACACAAACCTGCTTTTTACATGAAGGATGAGGATCTCAGTGCAGAGGTGAAGCATCTGAGTGCAGGTTTCCTCCAACTGAATCTGCAAAGCTCCGCGAAGTGCTCTCAGATGGGATAAACAGACAAGTGCTTCATTTGAACTTGTTCCCCAAAGCTCTGTGCCCCTCAAAAGACAGGTCTTCCACTGCACAGGTTAAGTCTTCAGGCTACTACCTCCACCTATTACCAAGTCTGAAATGTCCCTCTTCTAGAGCAACTAAGGTTGTAAACACCATAGGAATACAGATAGGGAAGAGAGGTGGTGCTTCTCCCAATTTGCTTTTCATGAGATGAACCCGTACCTCACTGTACCATAGAGGTGCCATCTAATTCTGAGTAATTTAAAACTATTCATTAAATTTTACAGTTTCATAGATACTCTTCCCTTCAGTTTCCAAAAACAACAGGAAAATGGCTGTGATTTTTTACAACCCTACCCTCTGTATGGCCCTTTCCTTTGTTAGCTTTACTAGGGAATCATTGAGTTCAAGCTAGAACTCATTTGTCAGCTCTTGAAAACAAAACCAGAAACTACTCTAAATATTTTGCCAGAGTCATGCATTTTCACAACAAAGCATTGTCAGCAAGATAAAAATTATTTTAAATTAAATGTCATGATTCAAAGATCTCACTAGCAATAAGCTTCTTATTACAAAATTGTGAAATTGGACAAGAAGCAATGTCTTAGGTAACAGTCTGCTTAATAAGGCACTTGATTATTGATGCTAATTGATAACAAAAAATGGCAGCCATAATACTTTAATTGAAACTGATTTCAGAAATAATGCCAGCATTGCTAGTACTCATAATTCTCCTTCTGTACTGAACTCATTAGAGAGGTTCCCAAGCCTTAAGGCTGGAAAAATCACCCTAGGAATTTCATCTGCTGTTGGTATACACAGTAGACCTTTAGCCCTAGAACCTGCTGTGATTTAGCTGTGGTGTAGCGAAGTTACACAAGAGGGCAAATTGGGCTACCTGGAGCCATATTTCAGGCATCTCAACAAGTCTTCAATGTTTGCAACCAAAATGGTATTTCAAGAAGTGTTTGGTATGTTTGGCAATACATATGGGCATGTGTGTACATATGTGAGTAAATAATTTTAAAATCTGGTTTAAAATATTTTAAAATAAAAATGATGTCATTAAGATTTTGGAAGTCAGTGCTTTACCAATGTGATATGCCAATATGTCTGTGCAGTGCTTTGTAATTTGTCTTGTAACAGAATATATCCTCTAATTTCATAATAATATGCCTAATTTTTGGTGCTTACTGGCCTGTATTCCCTTACCTCCCCAGGAATTCCTCATGTAGTTTCCCCGCTTTTCTCCTCTCCTGCATCTTTATTCTTATCAGATCAACCATATGTTGCCAAATAAATGCCAGTTCTGGTGTGGATTTTGGAAATATTGAGACAAGAGGAGAAGATTTCATTTGAAGAATTCAGAAAGCATAAACTAAACATTAACTCATACAGTCTGAGACTTTATTTAATCTAACAGCAGGAACAGTGGGAGAAGACCCACAAGTCTGCTTTCTGAATATATTACATGTCTGAATACTGCATTTTCAGATATCTTCCTTGGTACCGCAGCCCAGTTTTTTCCATAGCATAAGGTTCTTAGCAAATAAAATTCCTTTGCAACTCCTTCTGCTGGTTTATTTGTCTTTATAGACTAATTATCCTGCATTGTCATAAAAATATTTGTAGTGATAGAAGGCTGTAAGTATCTCAAATGGCACCTTTTTGAAGTTAGAAAAGCTTAGAGGAGAAAAAATGTAAGTCTAATCCTGTCCCACTTGAAGGCTCAAGAAAACCTAAGAATGCTATATGCTTGCTTGCTCCTTCCTTGGGGTTTCTGTCTATTCTTATTTATATTTTGATATGAAAATTAGGTTGCATGAGAGATTTTTACAAGTGTTTAACCAGGATACAGTTTCTTAAAAAATCTAACCAAAATGAGGAACAAGGTAAGCACTGCACATGAATGTTAAATTTTGTGGTTTAGTTTGCAAGTTGTTGAATTTCATGTTTCAGACATGAGTACAATAAGCAGGCATGAGATACAAATGAATACATTCAAGGTGTACTGAAATGCAACTGAAGAAAAATTTATAGCAGCATAAAGCAGTAGGGCACAGGGATAAGCAATCAATACAGTTTGTAAAGATGGTTTGCATTTACATGAATGAGGTATAGTCATATAGACTGTAAACTCTTCAACAAGATACTCATCTTATAAAACTGACACAGAGTCTGTACGTAAATTTATTCTGTATGTAAATGTGACTGGAAAAAGCCTAATCTCAGATCATCTGATCTAAGCAGTTTGGCTCTGATGAACAGCAAAACTGGGGCAGCATGGGCATCAGTCACTTGTTATGTACCACAGCACTTTGGTGATGCCATGATTTCGTGATCTTCAGCCTGTATTTCTGTTGGTACCTAAGCTAAACAAACCAGGGTTTGTGAACTACAAGTCCTCTGTTTTCAGTTACAATACAGTCATTTTAAACTCTGTAAGTAGCTTTTGATCTCAGTTCTTCATCTCAGTCCAAGACTAGCTCCAGTGCTTTAGTACCAGTTCTGGTATCTTCGGAAGCACAATGATGGGGCACTCATTTATATCAGTGCAGAAGGAAAAATGTCACCTACTGAGATATGCTAAGGTTTTTTCAGCAATCTTGTGATTTCAATTGATATTTCCATTTCAATAGTGAACACATACTATTCTACAGAGCTTGAAAACTGGGGAGAGCACAAATCTCAGCAAAATGTTTGCTACTTCCCCCAGCTGGACCTTGAATTTAAATGAGATGAGAAGCAAGCTATAAACTTTGCAATGGTTGATTTACAACAGAGGACAACAATGAGTCATGAATCAGAGACTGTTTTAATTGATTTTGCATACATCATAAACTACAGAAAAAGTGATTAAATGGCCTGTAGAAGGCTTTATGAGTGACTTCCATTCCAGAGTTGTTCAAGTCTTTATTCAGGGGCACAAAAATATACAAAACTACACAGGAGATTGTTTTCTTAAATTAAAAAATAAAAACAGTATTGGAGGTCTTACAGACAGCAGGAATCTTAAAAGTTTCAGATTCAAGATAATGGAACGTGAAAACTAGAGAAACCCATTGATTCTGGCACAGAGAATTCTGGCAGAGACAATCTTAGATAGTAGTGAAATTAATTTCAGTGGCTTGTTATTAAGATATCCAAGCACATATGTCATTCTTATGACTTTCTCTTCAGTCTTTTTTATTTCTCCTGGCTATTTTCTGTTTCATCTCTCCTCTGACCTCAGGACAGGTGTATGAGCCCAAAGCAATCAAAGAAGGGTAAAGATACATATCTGAACTCGGTTGAGGCTTTAATAGCTGTTGGCAGTTAGTGGCAGCTGGTACCTCTGCCACTTACAAGGTGCAACAAAGTTGAAAATTAGTCTGAATCCAAGAAAAATAAAAGCTTCACACAATACTACAAAATGTTCTTTGAAAAGGACGTTCTGCTGGATCTTTGTCTTCCTAGTAAGAAGTGCAGAATTCCTACTTCATCCCCAGCTGAAGGTCTGGATCCATCGGTTCATCAGTTTTGAGTACATCTGCTCCTGGGAATTACTATTTTATTATTGAAGTTTGTGAGAGAATAATCCTTTGCTTCAGCTGTATTTTATTTGTGCTGTATGACACTGTTTAAAAACATATTAAATCACAGAGCAAATGTCACAAGATTATGAAATTGGAAGGAACACACTGAGATATCACAGTCTATCTTCTGCCACAATGTGCAAAGCTTACTATCTAGAAATGTTATTAAGCTATACCTTAAAAACGTATTTCTTATTCTGTACAGCTTGTGTCAGAAGACTGCTTTCAAATCATAACCTAAAAAATTTCAAACTCTCTTGAACTTCCCAGTCTAAAATATATTCTTGATTATTTTACTTCCAAAAGTTGTTGTAATGTTATAATTT
>VYZT01017425.1:0-26085 GCA_013400735.1 Pomatostomus ruficeps | reverse complement strand
AAAGAAAAAAGGAAAAGAAAGAAAGAAAAGCACTAGGCTGGTATCAAGGGACCTTGGTAAGATACTTAAGAGAATATTTTCTGTAGAAGCCAACTGACCATCCATCTCCCTTTTTAACTAGTGTCAAGGCTGGTTTACTTGATGATGATTTGATGCCCAGCAATTGCTCCCCCTTGCCCACTGAAAATGAGTGATGACAGGAGAACAGCCGTCAAATAGAACAAGCTGAGATATTGTAGCAGGGAGCTTAGCAGAGCTGAGTCCTGCAAAAAAGGACCTTTATAAGTCGACAAAGTTCTGCAAAACAACTGTTTTACAGTCTGCTTTTAAGAGAATGTTTGTTTTCTTTAAGATTTGTAGGATATATTTATCCCAATAAAGGATTCCTGTAGGAAAAAAAATTTAAAAAGCATGTCTGACTTGGAACAAACAGCTCCCTGAGAATTTATAAAGAATTTTCTAGCTCAGTTTCTGCTGGGTTTAACTGAACTTTGACATCCACACAAGTAGGGAAGAAATAGGACCACTGCCTTTTTTTCAAACATCATCTGCTCAGTGGGGATATAAGAAACTAAAGAGCCTAAGGAGCTGCTGTACTTGACAGTCAGCAATGGTTTTATGTATATATTTATGATATTCCAGTATTTTCAGCTTTAGACATTGGAACACCTTTTCCCAAGTGCTCAGTAGTATCAGACAACGTCTGAGACCCCACACAAAATCAGTGGATTCTCTCACCTGACAGATGACTTTGCAGAGGTCCAGGAGAACAATGACAAAACTAGAAAAACATTGCTGCTGTGTAACAGTACAAAACTACACACTTAAAAATTACCTTAAACTTAAATAACTTGCAAATTATGCATTGCTCATGTTTGACATAATACTGGCAAAACTTCTGCCCAAATATGTACATTCAAAAGCTGCATGTGTTTATAAATAATACAATATGTAAATCTATATGCATATGTTTGGTAAACTATCCAAACATCAGCCATGCTGAATGCCTTCCATACCATGAATACCAAGATGCTCCATTGTCTTTGCAAAGACAATTATTAAGGTGGAGCTAATAAACACCAGCATACTTGAGCTGACCCAGTTCATGCAGTTTCTGCACAGCCACATATACCTTCTATCAAATTGTTTTCCATAATTTAGGATACCTCAGTTTTCATTCCCATCCCTAAAATATCCTGAATAACAGAGAGCTGGCAGTACTTTGGTGTTTCAGCATCTTTCTGGGTCAGCCCAAAAAACCTAAAAATCACAGTATTAGAAAAGAAATTTTTCTAACTCTAAAGGTGGCGATTCTGGAAACCATTCTGTAATCCACTGTGACATCATTTTTTTTTTTACCTTACTTTTCTCCCCAGAAAATATGGTAAAATTTATATTTTGCTTAACAAAAATTAAAATCTTTCTGAATCTGCTAATTCTTATGTGAACTGTGTGCCAGATCAAATATTCCTTGTGGCACAAAGTAAGAGGAAATCTGTGGGTGTATCCTTGCAAATTATTGCTTTGTTTTCTCACTGAATTACAAATACTTATTTTGACTACCAATAGTAGGGGATTTATTTTCTTTTTAAGATGCTCTGGCCCTTTCTCTTCCAAGTCACACACTTTCTTCCTGCCCTTATCTTGCTCTAGATAGTGTTTCACTCTGAATTTTGCCAAATCAACAGTTTGTGTGACTGCTTTGAGAGAAATTTCCTGGTAGTACAAATCAGATATCATAACAGAGTGCTGTATTTTCAGAATGACTATCAATAATCCCTCCAAAACAAAATTAACAATACCATTACCGATTGAAAGAGTTCCACTGTATAGTGGCCTTTAGGCTTTTTTTGAGCTTGCAGTTTTTAATGTTTTCAGAAAGAAAAGGAAACAGTTTAGAAAAAAAAAAAAGAGAAAAAACAATCACAAAAATTTAATTAATTAATTAACTCAACTATTGTTAAGTAACCTGGTCTTGAGCAAGTAGACCCTAAAAACTGTTATAAGCAAGATGAATTTATGATATGAAGCCTCAATGGAATCATTCAAAAAACATCTATTTTTTACCAAGGGACTATATAATGAATAAGTTTTTATTGAGGATAAGTTATAAAATATCTTCCCAGAGCTTTTTGTAAGACAAAGAACGCTGCAGTGAAAATGCTGATGTCAAACATCTATAATTTAAAACTGTGTAGTTTTTTATTCCTGTCCTTGATAATTGGTAGTTTTTCTGGTCTTTCATCTCTTGTGTCACAACATGCTCACATCTGGGAGAGAAAAAGGCATTTCTAGCTCTTCTGAACCATGGTCACAGGCTGCTAGAATTCACCAGATTTTGGATTTGAATATAGTCTAGAACAGCCTCAGGGTCACTCCTGTTACACAAGGCTCTGCATTAATAGCCAGACATAGTTAAAAAAAAAATCACCAAAACAACGGGAAATGGATGTGGCAAAGAGTGACTCTGAGTATCAGTGCATCATCAGTGTTGAGAGCTACTTGCTTTACTGCCTTTGGCACATCCTGCATACAGGTAAGTTTATCTATATGTGTGGCTGTGTTAGTCCAGGCCAAAAGAGAAGTACAGTAGATAAATATGTTTGTGGCAGTTGGATTTCAATACCAATAAACAGCTTTCTACACTAAATGAATCAAGGACAGATATGGCCAGCTTCCAAGTTGGACAATATGTAGGTTTTTTAAGAAAAAGTGTGATTTTTCTGTCTCTGAGCATTATCCAGCCAATATTAGGTGACTCTTTCACTGCATGTGCAACTGTAAATAGATATGAGATTAATGTTTCCTTTACAATATGTTTCCTTTAAATGATGGCCCTTTTATGTAGGTCTAAGCCTCCATCTTCATAGATTCATAACACAAGTCACATTCTACTGTGACAGTGCCACTGTTCAGCATTTGAGAAGTGAAAGGTTGAGAGCTCTAAAGATGGATTTTGGCACAGTCAACTCTCAACTAAAATTTCACACTAGCTGATTTAAGCCTAACAGTGGTGGAACCTCAGCCAATAACAAGTCCGTGCCAATGAGGTCAGTGCAAGACACCACAGAGGATTAGAGAGCCTTTTGGTGGTGGATATGGCTCCAGCTTTCTGTAAAAACTTATTAAAATGTAAGCAACTGAACTAGTTCCATGCATGTAGCTCTCATCTATCATAGAATTCATTTCATTTCTCTTCTGTAATGTTAATGAGATATGAAACGTCTTTTCTTCCTTTTAAGATATCAGCATTAATGACACAGAATCAGCTCCAGTGAATGGAAAAGAATGAGTTCACCTACACTATAATTTGTAATTGGCTCACTCATGGGACTTGAGTCTTTTGCATGAAAACTAGAGCTGTGTGAGCTCTCAAATGTGTTCCATTCATGCCCGCATTGTCAAAGGAAAGATTTGAAGGAATCAGTTTGCATTTAATTAAGGCTTCTGTGACTTATTGTGAAAATTCTTAAACAATATATTCATCAAAAGTTTTTAAGAGTCAGGTTAAAGGGAGGCCTATGTTTGATATTGCAATCTGCTGGTACTGGGAAGCTGTTGTAAGAGATCATTATGCACAAAATGGTATTTCTTCATAACCTAAACACAACCAAATGCATAAACTCTGCCACAGCTCCCATGGATCTCTTTGCACCTTCTGAGTGGTGACTATGGAGGAGTCCACTGGGTAACGATTTATTTTAAGTCTCTATCAATGGGTGCTTAACTGCTGTTAATTTGGAACAGTGGCTTGGGGAACTATATTTGAGTCACACACGTATAAAATGATTCCATTGTGATTGGTTTTATTGCAGTGAATGCTAGTGAGATTTTGTTGAAGGGAAGCAGAAAGGGGAACAATACTCACTTTTCTTTTTTTTTTTTTTTTGGTCACAGCACGTAGAAGTGCTGGTTTCAAAAACCCAGACTGGGGAATATTTCTGCTTGGGTTCACAGGATGATCTAGGGTGTCTGCACTTAAAAAGGATGCTCCGTTTTGACAGTCAGCATCAAGCAAGCAGTATTGCCTGGATAGGTGTATGGGGAATGTCTCACACTGATAGAAAAGGTGCTTAATTCTGACATGTTTAAGTATTCCAACTCTACAGATCATTGAGGAAAATGGAAGATCTTTGGTTCAGACAGAGAAAGTTTGACAACTATACAGGAAAGCTGAAAGTCCTTTAGGGATAGAAAGTATTATTCCACTTACTAATTCTAGGATTGTTCTAATTCAAACAAAGATCATAATCTTATAAAATAAAGATCACACTTTATTTTGAATAATAAAACCATGAAAAAAAAAATTGACATCCCTGGTGTAGTACAGCCCCCCTCTTTTCTGTCACCATCAAAGAACTCCTTCTTTCATCAGTATTTTTATAACGATGTTTCCAAAAAGCAGATGTCTTGCTTTAGGAATAAAGCAACAAATAGCAGCAGTTTTAAAAGACTTTTCTCCTTATTCCCCCTTTCTGTGTAATATTCAGTTTAAATATTTCTCTGGTTGGGAATCATGAAAAGAGGCAGCACAAATTACAAGGGCAGCTAAAAGCTAGGACAGAGTAAGAATAGAACTACAACTTGGTAGTTAAGCTGCTTTTTTCCATGAAAAAAGTGATGTGGCCAGTGACTGACATGTCCATTTTGGGCACAGGGATGCTATTCTTGGTATTGCCAAGGTTACTGTTAGATAACCTTTGGTAAGTCTTTGAGCCTTCTCAGACCTTAGTAAAACAGGAATATTGACCTGTTGTTGAAAATCACCAAGCCTGCCTTTCCAATTCAGTTACTGTGACCAGCAGACCTCTAATCAATCCCTTTCACCTAAAAGGGGATGGAGATTTAAACTGGAGCAAGGCATACATCAGAGAATTTTTGGGTAGACAGCTGGGCACAATCCTGCAGAAATTCCTGTTTACAGAAGGGGGAAGCAGCTGGGCTAGGGAGAGAGTAGAAAGAAAATTTAACCTTGTGGCTGCTAAAAAGCCCTTGAAACCACTGTTTTCATCTCTAATTATCAGGACAGCTTAGACTGAGCTCAGCCACTCCTACCACATATGCAGGGAATAGTATTACAGAACCAATCATAGAATCACAGAATGGTTTGAATTGGAAAGGATCTTAAAGATCATCTCGTTCCGACCTCTCTACCATAGGCAGGGACATCTTTCACTAGACCAAGTTCCTTAAAGTCCCATCCAATCTGGCCTTGAACACTTCCAGGGATGGAGCATCCACACCTTCTCTGGGAAAGCTCCAGTTTCTCTGGGTGCCTCACCATCCTCATGGTGGAGAATTTCTTCCTAATATCTAATCTAAATCTATTCTCTTTCAGTTTGAAGTCATTCCCCCTTGTGCTGTCACTACATGCTCTTGCATATATTCCCTCTCCATCAGTCTTTTAGGCTCCCTTCAGTTACTGGAAGGCTGCAATTAGGTCACCCAAAGCCTTCTCTTCTCCAGACTGAAAAATCTCAATTCTCTTAGTCTTTCCTTGTAGGGGATGTTCTCCATCCCTTTAATCATCTTAGTGGCCTCCTCTAGACTCACTCCATGAACTTCCTCTGTTGGGGACCCAAGAGCTGGATGCAGCACTGCAGGTGGGGTCTCACCAGAGCAGAGGGACAGAATCCCCTCCCTCACCCTGCTGCCCACACTACTTTGGATGCAGCCCAGGATGAGGTTGGCCTTCTGGGCTGCAAGTGCACATTGCCGAGTCATGTCCAGCCTCTCCTCCACCAGTACCCCCAAGTCCTTCTTGGCAGGGCTGCTCTTGACCTGCTCATCCCCCAGCCTGTGTTGGTACCGGGTTTGCCCTAACCCAGGTGTAGCACCTTGCACTTGGCTTAGTAGAGCCGCAAGAGATTCCCATGGGCCCACTTCTCAATGTGTCCAGGTCCCTCTGGATGGCATCTCGTCCTTCAGGTATGTCAATAGCACCACTCAGTTTGGTGTCATCTGTAAACTTGCTGTGGGTGAACTCAATTCCTTTGTCTATGTCATTAATGAAGATATTAAATAACGTTGCTCCCAGTGCAGACCCCTGAGGGACACCAGCTGTCCCTAACCTCCATCATGGCCCTGAGCTGTTGATTGGTCCCCTCTGGATGTGACTGTCCAACCAACTCCTTATCCAGTGCACAGTCCACCAATCAAATCTATAAATCTCTACTTTAGAGAGCAGGATGTTGTGGGGGGCCATGTCAAAGGCTGTACAGAAGTCCAGATAAATGACCTCTTCCCTTGTCCACTGATGTAGTGACTCTGTCATAGAAGGCCATCAGGATTTTCCCCTGCTGAAGGTGTGCTGGTTGTCCCAAATCACCTCCCTGTGCTCCATGTGACTTAGCTTCTAGGAGGATCTCTTCCATGATCTGCCCAGGTGCACAGGTGAGATCATGGAATAACCACATGAACCAGCACAGCTAAGTCCTGAGGCCACTTCTGGGACAGAGAAGTAAGATTGATATGACAAAAGCTTTAGTTACTTATTTTCCCCTCAATTTCTACATTGATGAGCATATACTTGGTGTAGTTCTCTCTTCATCTTTGTCCACTGCCATTCCTGCCTGAGCCACCTTCTCCCAGCTGCATACATGATCCTACTGGCTTGAACACCTTAAATGACCCCATTCCTCACTCCTCACAAGATGCTGCTGGACTTTCAGCAAATCTTCTGTTTCCTCTTTCAAATGTCAAATACAAGAAAGATTAAAGGGCTGAGGTATAACAAGAAAGAGTGAAACACAAACCAGAGGAACTATCCTTTTTTGGTATATTGTGTATCAACATAGAAACTATTGTTTCTATTTAATAATATGTAATGTGGTCTCTGGAACTGTGTAATGTGATAATAGAAAAAGCTATCCTATTGTCATGGTGTCTGTCAAAACCAGATTAGTAATCATTTATCCCAAGTCCACTTCCCCAAACTGTGATTATACTTTCAATGAACAATCAGAAATGGTCTACATCCATTGTGTTCCTTAGTATATTAGTATAGAATCAATTTATGTGTTTGCAAGGACTGTATTTTTGATGTATGAAAAGCTAGATACTGAGGTTTCATCCCTCCCTACTATCTGAAAGAAGGGATAAACAATGTAGTGCACTATTCATGACTAATTTTTTTTTTACTGTCTAGAAAGAGACAGATTCACATAGCTATGCCCCAGGGACATCAATATTTCTAAAATTAGCAAGGGACAGTCACTAATGCTTTGAGAAAAGTGCTAAAGTTTGACATCTTAATTAAGAATTGAGTTTTAGAATTGCTAGAAATTACCAGGGCAAAGTTATGGATCTGAATGGATATTCAGAGAGTAATTGAGAACATCCTGGACCCTGAGCTGTATCCAGCCTATGCTAATCTTCCCAGCTGTGTAGGATTCCTGACAGCTTTTTAGCTGGAGGAAACAGAATCTATTTAAATTGAAATAAGAAATAATACTAAGATATATTAATATATAATATAGATTTGCTTAGTTCATCTTTGAACATTAATGAGTGGGGTTGTCTTCTGTACTTTAAATTACAGGGAAAATATTTTCTTACTTCTCACTTCTGTGAATGGCTAGTGTTAAAAACAGCACTGAGGCAGCTGGCAAAGAGACTTTTTACACCCAGGAGATCTGTGGCCTGCAGACCAGCAGTACCATTTTCATCCCACTCATAAGCCCAGCTGAAGTCTCAAGAAATAGCTTTCCCAGTAAACTGCAGAGGGCAAATGAAAGCTGATAATTCAGGGTGTCAGCTTGGAAGAGTCATCTTCTAGTGGATTAACCACTAGAAGGATTACTTAGAAAATTTTGGCAGGCAAAAAACCTGGGAAACTGCCTGAACTGTGAGGGTAACTAAAAGTTTCAAGCATGCATACAGATAGGCTATAGGACTGTGGTGCACAAGAGAAATAGTATCCTGAGCACAACCAGCACCAGACTTTTCAGGAAAAGGTATGGCACACCTTAGCAGAATAATCTGCTCATAGGCTGGAGGTGTATTTCTAAATCTTCTCTGTTGTTTGTGACCTGAAGCATGAGAGTTTATATCCCCTTTAAAAATGTTTTATCCTACCTGATGCAACTGTGGAAGCTTTTTATGATTGAGATAAATCTGCAGTCTTCTTCTTAGCTTTTTCAATTCATTGTAATTTTGTAGCAATAGGTTAATTTTGAACCGTGTTAAAATGCATCCTTATACATCCTACATACACGAAGTACATTTGAAACTCAACAAGTAATAAGCAGGAAACCCCAAAGTACATTCCCTGTAAAATGTATTTTTTTAATTATAGCTCTGTCTGCATCAAAAAGTGTTCATAAAGCTAACCTGTAGGAATTATGTTATGAAAACTGGAAGGGGTGACATAAGTTGCATCAACCAAAGGAATTTTCCCTAGTAGAACTGTGTGCTGAATAATTTGTCTTGCTCATACTCTTTTCTAATGCAGCTATGCTGGCAAAACTTTCAGCTATGGCAGAAACTAGTATCCAATCTCCTTTTCTTACTTAATATAATGATTTGGTAAAAATAAAAATAATAAAAACTTACAGTAGCAATACTTAAGTCTTCTTATGTACAGTCTTCTGCAGTAAAACTGTGTCTACTTACTGTGTAATTTAGGAGTGGCTTTTTTATATAATTTTCCAAGAGAAATCTATTATTAGGAGAGAGTGGAGTGGCACATTCACAATTTAATTTTCTGTCTCATTATTTTTTACTTTGTCTTTCAGCATTAGTGTGTTCCCTTTGCTTGTGTAACCATACTACCAACAGAGAAGACACAAATTTTTTAAAGATAAATTCTGTTTTAATTTTTAAAATATATGTTGCCTGTAGCTCCCAACACTGCCTGGGCTATGGCTCCTGGGACATTAACTATGAATTGTCCCTTGAGTTAATAACTATTATATATGGAATGAGATCCTGAATGGGTGTAAGTCAACAGACAGGCATTATATGGCTTTGCATCTCATTACAGTTCCTGATGGAGAATGGTTTAGGATGGGAAGAAGCATCAGGAGACATTAATGTTACTAGAATGCGGTTCTATGACTACTTTGGGCCATATGATAACATTATTGCTAATAGTTGTTTTTGTGGTGACTTACTAGGTGATCCAGAGTCCTGATTCAAAGTGTTGTAGGCACATAGCCTAATGCCACTTTTGTCTCATTGTGAATTACACCTTGCACCAAATCTTCATCAAACAGCTTGACTATTCTGAACTGATATTCTAAAGCCAAAACTCACTTAAATTCATGGGATATTTTGCTACTGATTATGTGGCATTTGCATCTCATATTTCTTTAGGGTGAAAATATATTGAATTGCTTGCATGTCCAGCAGTCTCAAAAAGTATTTATGTGCAGTGGCCTAAATACCGCAAGTGAGTTTTGATTTTGTCTCAGTAAGAGTAGATTCAGTCAGGAAACAATATTCATTCAACCCACAAAGTGGAGCAGACTCTTAGGTAGAATTTGTCAGCTTTGAAACAGTATACACCTACACCCACACAGAACTTACGGCAGGAAATGAAGAAGGATATAGCCAATTGTACCTGTCAGGAAATGCAGGTGAAGAATACAGTTGCTGAAATGAGATTTTTGCAAAGTTTAACACTTTTTCATGAGTGGAAAAACCTTTTCCTTCCTAAACAGGTCAAAAACTAATTTTATATCTCATACAAAACTTCTCATGATTGCATCATCTTTGATTCACTTAAAAGCCAGAAGCTGAGGTGCCAATATCCCTGCTATTGTCTGTGTTTCACCAGACATTGCTTAGTGTAACAGTACAGAAAATGGTTGTCTTTTTTCCTGAGAGATTGCTATCTTCTCTCTCCAAAACTATAGTCTATAATAATAAAAAAAAGTATTTCTTCAACAACAATCTTTGCAAATAGGTCCACGTAAGGTCATAAGTATACATAAATATTTTGTGTATGTCTGCACAGACACAGGCACACATACACACACATATACGAAAATAGAAAAAAATGTTTTAGTTTTATATCCCAGTGAATTTTCACCTACAGAAAACAATAGAAATTATCAACAGACATAAAACTTTAGTCTGTGTAAATTAAATGGTTCTGCTGCATTAACTTCATAAAACCATAATCCTCTCCTCCATAAACTATTACATGCACTGCAACATATCTGATTTATGGGGTGTAGAATCGATGGGAAAAAATTAATGCTTGAAAAACATATTAGAGACATTATTGAACAGATTTTAATTGAGATTTGATTTCAATGCCCCTTATCCACATGATTAATGGGTCCTACCCCTTGACTCCAGCAGGCAGAAAAGAGAGTCTTTAATATGACAATTAAGTATCTGTCTTTAGGTTTTATGTAGCTCTCTCCTCAGATCACTTCATCAGTACAGTGTGGCTTTTGTGCAGATTAAATTGAGACTCAATTTTCTCTATTTTCCAGCACTTACTTATGTTTTATGACAAGCACTAAATCAATTTTATGCTATTATTGATTTTTTCTTAAATGGACACAAACCATTTCGCCTTTTGCCCTTCTTTTCTACTTTCCTTCTATTTCCTTTTTTCACTGTATGCTTGATATATGACCAGCTGAAGAAATTTCAAACGTTTCCTGAGATTTCTACAGGTCGTACCAATTCATTCACTTTTTACGACATCAGAACTGACAAAGTTAAACTGGAATTCTATCAAAACTTATAAACTTATATATTCTTTTAATGCAGCAAAGTTTACAAGTCGGGCTTCTTCCCCCACCTTATCCTTCAAATAAGAGAAAAGAAAGACAGTGTTCAAGGTTAGATCCTCCTCTTTTTCAATTAAAAACCAAACCAAGACAAAACAAACCACAACAGGCAATCTTTCTAAGAACTTCTGAAATATTTGAACTGCAGCTTCAGCTATAATTTTTTGAAACAGTCTTGAAATCTAATTAATACATCGATGTAGGGAGAACCTATTTCATGGCTTGCAGGGGAAAAGAGCATTATCTGCAAGGTGCAATAACTCCTCGGAGATGTGGCAACAGCTATTGGTACACCATGCAATTAAGAAGCTCTTGGTTCTTTAAGGCTCTATCCTGTCTGACCTATGACAAAAATTAACAACTGCCTTGGGCAATAAAAGTTGTACAATTTGTAATCAGATAGCTTACTTTTTTGGCAGAGAATTATACATTAAGAAGTATCAAAGAGAGAAAGAAATGTAATTCAGCTAACAAAATGGGGTAGCTTTTTAGTTTTCTGGCTGTTTAGGGTCATGGAGGAGGTTATGAAGGATTTTCTTCTGTCTTTGTTTGAAGTCCAGCATACCTGAGCTCAGGTGATAAAATTGATCTCTAAAACAAGTACAGTAGCTTCATTTTGCTGAAAAAAAAAAAAGCCTTTCACTGTGTTGGGTATTTACCTAATAACATTTCACTTGCAAACCCTCAAAAATTTTTAAAATGTGTTTATAGATTTCTTTTTCCTGCTAAATAATGCAAGCTTACTTAATGAATAAAAAAAATGATGCTACCTGAAGGATGTCTGTCATGGCAACTTCGCTCAGCTGATGCTTTCTTCAACTTGAGGGTAAATCTACACTGCCATGAATGACAGATTTTGGGTTGAATGGCAATTTTTTAGTTCTAAGTGTGATTTTATAATCTGTGCCCACTTGTGTTTACAGTAAATATATGTACACACCTCATGTGTAAGGTGAATGGAGATGTTTCCTCATGGACTTTCAACAGCTTTCGGGGGCGGGGAGGGGGGGGGGAAGATGCAACTAAATTAGAAAAAAAAAAGACAACAAAGAAAAAAGTCTTAAATTTTACCATATTAGAGATGCTGGGATGAAGCTCTCTATATGTAATGGAAATCAGACAGTAATCCAGTAAGTGGGAGAAAGTTTGAAGCTATGCCATTATGCTGTATCTCCCTTCATTTATACAATGTTGTTCCCTTCATGCAAGAAACATGCCAGTAACAATGTCAACTTCCATGATTAACAGGAGACTTGAGGGGTTTTTCTTCTTTATTTCTCGGCTTTCTCTTTGCATTGAGATATGAAAAGCAATGTCACAAATCAGCTTGCATGCTGCCTTTCTACTTCATGTAAAAAGAAAGCTTTCCTGGCAAGTGCCAGATGCATGCAATGCTGTGAATTCTGTATTCCTGTAGCAAAGAGCAGAGGTACCCTGAAGTCTCTGCTCCTAGCTGGAATTCAGAGTCAGACTGCTCACACATCAGTGATTCCTCAGCTGTGGACTAATACAGAATGAAGATGCACCATTTCAATCCTTTGGAAAAACAGCTGGTTTGAATTTTAGGCTAAAGGCTCCTTATTAATTAGCTCCACTTGGTTCTGCTTTGGTTTTGCCATTTTCTGTTATTACTATCAATGCTGTTAATACTGACATTGTTACTACTACTGTTACTATAATACTACTAATCACCACATTTTGTGTACACGAGTATCACATACATACTACAAACCAAGAAAATCCTGTAGTATCATAGACAGTTTCCTTTCATGCACCCAAAACCTGATATGACTTAAGTTTCCTAAACCCTTGCTTATTTTATTAGCATATTTTTTCCTTTGATTTATTCTTTTCTCTGTCAGTCTTATTTATCCATTGTTTCCTTTTTAGAATTAGCTTTTTAAAAAGTAAAATATACAGTTAAAACCTCTTCAACAACAGAAGCTGTTTTTCCAAATAAATACAAATAATTTGAGTATATTGTTTAAATGTTTCTAGTTGCTTGCTCTGGTTTGCCTAATGTATGTCATTTTTATTAACCTTATTTAGTTATTTTCTGGCCTTGTGTTTTACCTGCCTGTGGTATTCAGATGCATAGGTAAGTACCCTAAAAGAAACAGGGTACTACAGTACAGTTTGTGGGTTACAGTATCTTCTCCCTTAGGCATCTGGTGAGATATTTTTGTCCTAGTGCCTTGTACAGCAGACATAGGCAAAAGACAATTGAGACAGGATATTTGTCACTGTGTGAAAGAGCACCGTAAAAGAAAAAATTAAAAATCAGGTAAGCCTCCTTCTTAGAATATATGAGTTTGGGACAATGTGAGACCTAAATGATCTCCAGGCTTAAAAAGCACAGGTGCTGCAGAATTCCACTTAAATGCTTTCAGAGTAATAAATCCACAATAAAATTCCTGTATACAACGAAGGGAAAATTACCACAATAGGCTGATCTGCTGAAAAAAATCAACCTGCTTATGAAAACAAATGATCTGTATATGAAATGTTAGTGCAGATGAGTACATACTCATTGAAAACTATTTTTTTCTTGTATGTAGGCGAATGGAGACGCGTGCTTCAAGTTGAAGGGGATTTTCGGTTTAGCGCTGGAGACGCCAGGTTTTGTTTGAAGGCTCCAGAGTTCGTAAGGCAGCCCTGGAAGGAGAGCCGGACAATACACGGGAGCCACGGAGCTCGCAGACGATCCCAGCGCGGCGTTATCGGCCGGAGCCACGAGAGACCCGGAGACCTTTGTGTTTCGCGCAGGCAGCGGAGATTGTCAGCTCTCTGAAATGAGCTGCAGGCCTAATCTAGGATCGCACCCCTTCCGATCAATAAACAGCAGCAGCGCTCCGTCCACAGCCGCACAGGGCCCTGGATTTTCCCCGCTCATCCCGGCCTGCAGGGCCCAGAGGAGGCCACGGGGCTCCTGCTGTGTGCCCTCCAGCCCGGCTACCTGTTGGAAGCCAGGGCCGTGCCGGGCTGGCCAGGGAGCCGCACCACAATTACAATTTCACCTTCAGTATGTGCGCACAACACGTGTGGGGTATCTGGGGCTAGGCCCTGCCCGGGCCGGGGTTGCTGCCTGGCAACAGGCGAGCCCGCAGGGCGGGGCGGGCGGTGGTGCCTCTCCCTTCAAGGAGCCCGGAGCGCTGGCAAACGGGCTGTTGTTCCTCCTCCTCCCCCCGTTAAATCCGCACGGGTCTGCGAAGTACCCGCAGAGGAGACGGTGTCAACATCAGATGAAGGTTTAAGAAAAAAAAAAAAGAGAGAGAGAGAGGGTTTAACGAGGTTCATAAAGTCCTCCAGGGGAAACGGCGCTGTGACCTGGGGTCCCTGCAGCACTGCCCCCCGCACCCCTGTTCCCCTCGGCTCCCCGTCCCTCTGCAGCGCCTACAGTAAAACACCTTAACTCAGCTCCGGGAGAGAGGAGGGAGGGGAAGGGACCACCTTCAGAGTGCAGCTGGAACTGGAAGCTGTCTGCCTCAGCCGTTAGAAATATGTGGAGAAATTACCTATCATTCCCTGTAGAGACATCCAGCAACCATCCCAACCCAGCTTTTCAGTTCGGTGATAATATGCTCCTATCAGTTTTAATAGCCCCATGCTGGATTCAGGAGGTATTATGGATTGTACAGCAAGCATATTGTCATTAAATTAAATTTTCAGAACATTCCCCAGCTCATCACAAATACCACAGAGAGTAATCATAATCGGTTCTCAACACATGTGTAATTGCCTTCAGCTGGCGTTTTTTACAGTTGACATTGTTCAGCAGTGATAAGGTGATTGGTGATTTGAATACACAGCTTGTTTCATAGCTGCCGTAATTGAAATATGGTATGTGTGAATGGAAGATTACATTAAGACCTAGGATAATCACCTGACATGAGAGTAATTGAGTCTACAATCTGCCACTGAGTCTCTCAGGGAGGGCTGAAATGAAAAGAAGCCATTAGTAGATTATGCCACTGCTGGCTCGGCTCGGCGCTGCTCGGCTCGGCGCAGCTCTGGAGCGCCGGGATGGCCATTCCCGGGCGCCGGGATGGGCAGCGCCGGGATGGGCAGCGCCGGCCGGGCCGGGCTCAGCTGCCCGCGCCCCGGGCCGGGCGGCACCGCCGGGAACAGCGCTGAAGTTTTTCCTGGGGGCGGCCTGGGCGGGGAGGGAGCCTGGCTTCAGAACAAACACTTCCTGCTGCCTCGGGAAAGATTGCTTCTTTATCGACCCGGTGGCGGAGAGAGGGGATGCGATCCCTCCATCCCATCCCTTCAGGAAGGGCTCTGTGCGTGTATAGAAAGAAGTACAGCATGAATTCATCCCGATAGATTCAGGTGTAAATGGTCGAACTCTAACTATTGTTTAACTGCTTATGGAGGGACCAAGCGTGTGGAATCTCAAGATGCAATGAAAAGAGTGCCCTTTTTTCTTAGCAGTTTTCAGGATGTGGGCTGCATGCGATACTCTCTTTAAAACTCAAATTTGGAAGTACACTGAGGTTAATTATAGGATGGGTAAACAAGAGGAACAGTTGTATCCAACCTTTAAATATAAATGTAATAAGGTGCCTGCAAATCTGAAACAAATATTTACTCCAGGTGTCCAGACTTAATGGACAAAAGCATAATTGCTTTTTAAGGAGAGTATTTTATTTGTTAGTCACTGAGGATTATTTTGTGATGGAATAGTCTGTCTTCCTTTCTTTCTTTATTTCTTCTTTTGGAAGGCGGTCTGTTTTGTTGGATTTTTGTTGTTCTTTTTTTTCCCTTATTTTCCAAATCTACTGTATATACAGATCACAAACCCTGAACAAAGAAGAATTACAAACCCAGCTGAGATAAACATGTCAGAATTACTGTTAAGAGGCTGATGCCCAGAGTGTTTAATGGCTTGAAAAGATGATCAAGCATTTATGCAACTACCCCTTCAAAAATTATCATTGAGCCAATGATAATCCAGTTATAATAATGAGCACTGAGTCAATTAAGCTTAGCATGCAGAGAAACTACTTTTTATTATTAAATAACTCATTCTCTTCCATCTTTAAAAAAATAAAATTGGAATTATGAAACCAGCAATTTTACTGAAAAGCCATAACATTCAGGTTAGAAGCCTATATAAAAAGCCACACCCAGCATAGCATGACTAACTTGTAGGGTGTAATTCCATCAGGATCTGAGATTCTCCTTTGAGATTTTGTGAATCCCCATTCTCTCATAGTTTTACAGTGTGTAGTAATTTTCAGAATCCAAAATCCAGCTGTACTATCTTGGAAATTGCTATAGGACACAGAGCTCAGCACACTGTTTTCTGCACACAGCTGATAGCTAGTTAACAGTTGTCTGGCCAATTTCAGTTATTTCCTTACAACCTCTTCAAAATAGGTTTTGTATCTAGCAAAACTATCTTGCACATTTTTCTCAACTATTTCTGAAGTCTGAACTCTCTCTAGCACTTGTTAGAACAAACCTAAAAATGCAATGGTAAAAGAATAGTGGTTAGGCTTGTTTATATTTGGATTCCACTTGTAATAACATTAGGCAGAGGGAAATTTTTAGACAATTAAGGTCTATGTAATGGAATGCAGTATCACTAAAAACAGAAGGCTGTGGGACTGGGTATAGCTGCACTAGTGATGTACAAATGAACAAATTGCTAAATAGTGCAGTATCTTCCTCATCACACCATACATTGCATGCACCCAAGGTTGCTGCTTTGAAGGCTACAGCTGTCCCAGTAAGCCCACACCTTTGCAGAGTCAAAAACTCTCTGATTTGCAAAAAAGTGAGTTCCAGATTAAAGTTTGGATCCTAAGGTTTTTCTGTAGGCTTGCAATTGAAAAGTCCCCAGCTATGGGGAAAACATAACTAATTTTATCTGGAAGATAAAGTAACAATAATAGCAATAAATGTGGAATGGTTAATATATTTTCAATCACTTAAAAAACCCTCCTTCTTTAAGGTTTTAAGGCACTCTAGCCACTTAAGATACCCCACCACAAGCAAAAAGCATTTAGAAGCCTTATTCTCATTTAAGCAAAAAATGCTTTTCCTTTGAAAATCCATTTATCTTGATTTAAACAATGATGGTGAAGTCACTTGGATTTAACCAAATGACTTCACCATCGTCACCATCGTTGTTTAAATTCATCATTGTTTAAATTCACCATCAGAAGATCAGAATATGAAAAATAATTATCTAAGCAATCAACTCTAAGGAGTGCTTAAAAGGGATCACTCAGTTATGCTGCGAGTAACCTGCACGGTTTTTTTTTTTGGATATGAAATCCTGCCTTGGTTTTCTAAAACTTGGTGGAGGTTTTTTTTTTCCAGATCAAGAGATACAAGGAATTCAAGCATATGATGAACTGTAACCTAGGAAAGTTCTGAAACTGGGTACTGTTGAAGAACAGTAACCATCAAGAGCACAAGAGAACTTACCAAACCTCTGGAGAGTTTGCATGAGGATCTGCTATGGGGGTTAAAAACCTGTGGTTATACAATGAAATGCTTTTGGAGAAGATTGGCAGGTGCAAACATGGAGGGAGGAAGCTGACTCATTTATCTTTGAGGAACAGAGAGAAGAGGATCTTCATTAATTTCGGTGTTACAGGTTAAAAAAAATCCTGCTTGAGAAGAGCATCTGAAGGTAATTCTGACCAACAGATGCTGAAAGGACCCTATTCTCTCATTACTGCCTCCGAAAGGGACTACAAATTATCCTTTCCAGTAACCTCCCAGCAACTGAATATTTCACCTGATTATGTCTTTTGGGGTCGAAGAACCAGCCTCTACTTTTTATCTAATATCTCGTATTAGACTATTCTGATGATCTCATTTCTCCTTTTTGAGAGGTATGTCTACTTGATTGCACTTGTCAGGCAACTCTTTGGTGTAATGTTGCCAATGGGCTTGTCTACTAAGCCCCTTAAGAAAAATATCCCAATCATAAGATTATCCCTACACAGTTATACACCTGTCCATATTATGCGTATTTTAAGAGCTATGGTTTCAAGCCAGAAGAAGAAGTCCATCTTGCCTTGAGCTATGCTAAACTTTCCTCTGCTAAAAGTTTCTCTAACATATTGAAAAATTTAAGACAAGTTCCTGCAACTTTGTAAGTAGGGCAGACAGTCACGACTTTGGTTTGTTTGACTATAAATTGCTGAAACAATGCAACTTAAAAACAATACAGTAGTACTGTATGACACTGTCAATATCATTTATAGCACAATTTTACACAAAGGCAGGAGTATCATAAAAAAGGAAGTAAGTCCTATCAGGTGCCCTAAAATACCTTATGTCATAAATAAGTCAGATTTCTTAGAGGAAAGCAATAAAGTTCCAGCAGATTCGATTTTTCCCACTAAATAATCACCCTGACCTTTTTCACTAACTTCACAATAACAGTTCTCGAAGAAGCAAGCAAACACAGTGAGAGATTTGTACGGCACACCCATGTCTAAAGCATGAAGAGAATGTAGAAGAGCATTGATGGTACTAGTACACAAAAGACAACCTGGAATATTAAGCAAAAAAGGATACTAATCAAAATCAGTGGGCTGAATATTTATAAAGGAAGATATTCATAGAATACTGGATGCAGGAGAAATTACACAAAAGTATTTGGAGACTTTAAAAGCCTCTCTTGCAAGAGAAAAACACCAGAAACATATTCAACCCCCTCCCCCCACCAAACTGTTTCTTTAACTTAGGAATTAGTTTCAGTCATAGTTGTTTGGTAAAAGTTGATAAATTACTTGGTGAAATAACACCAGGCATAAATTTGGCACCAGAGGATATATTATTAAGCTATTTAATTCAGAATTCCTCATTCTTGGGGTTTGTTGGCTTGTTTTAACGTTAAAAGTAATAACTTCTACTGGAAATATTTTTCTTTAGTATCACCTGATAAATAATCTTGTCTTTCTATTGTTAGATTTTCTGAAGATAATTCATACATTACACAAGAGAAACATTACTAGAGGTTCTTACAACTACTTGTTTCAAAGGATGAAGAACTAGATTTTTAAAACACCAACAATTAAGGTCTTGTTCTGTCACTTAAAATCTAAAAGGAAAAATGGTTTTACAAAGGAGAAAAGAGATCACAGACAAAAAGTTTTATCACCTGAGCAAGATACAGAGCAAATAAGAGGATATTTGATGAAAAGAAATAAGCCTGTATGTGTTGGTGCCAGAAGGAACTGAAATTGGTCTACTCACTGAAACAAAATCAAAGTATTCAAATTAGAAGAGAAGTTGGCACAAAGGCTCCAAGATCAGTACTGTACTACTTTCTGGAAAATAGATTTGTTGCTGCTACTCTCCAACTACCCAAAACCACGAACATGCCAAGTGCTGTGCATGCAGAGAGAACTTCAACAATACAGGGATGTGTTACTTTTGTACAGAGACACTTTATAATTAGAGTTAATAATTATCATTTTTCCTTCTTCTAACTATCAAATTGCACTCACAAAAGCAAAGATTCCTGAGAATACAACTCTCTGCCTTTAAATGAATCCTTGATATATAAAAAACTGCAGTCTATTGAAGATTGTATAGTAATGCATCAGCTGAGCAGGAATCCTCAGGTTTCAAAACGTCTTTTGTACAGATAAGTTGTGCATAGTTTATTTGTGCAAATATGAAAGTACTCATGTGTGATAAAAGTAAAACCCCAGTACCTTCTGTCTTTGTGTAGCTAATACTCAAGATTTGTTGTTTTGATATGAATCTTTGTATATTAGCACATGCCATGGGCTCCACAGTTGCACTGTTAGGTGTTTACTTTTACTTTTTCATTCATCTCCATGCACAATCAGTATATATCATTAGGATGAGTTCTCAAATAGTCTTGTGTTACTTCTTCATAGTATCAGTATCTTTTATAATTATTATAGCAAATATAATTAAAGGCTGTTTCTAAATGTGTCTTCTTACTGATCCTCACTGGAATGCAATTGCTTTTCAGATGAAGACAGCTATAATTATATTCTGAGGTTTTTTGACTTTCAAAACCAGGAAATTTTACTTCCTTTACTTTCAGAAAAATCTGTGCAAAGAATATAAAAAAATCTGAGGAAAGAATAACTGCAGAATTAATCAATTGAGGGGATACCAGTTCTAGTGCTCTGGGTTATGTAAATATCTAAAGAATGATAATTCTTCATTCCTCTAATGTCAGATTAAAAAAAAAAATCTTTCATACTCACAGTGATTCTAAAAAGCAGGGTTTAGGCTGTCTGCTGTGTACATGGGAAGCTGTGGCTGATTCAGGTCTCCAGCAAAGACCCAATCCTGTTTGATTAGTTCTAGCAGATACTTAGCAGTTGCCCACCCTGGAATAAGTTGTCATTACTCTGCCACCGGATTAGCTTTAGACCTCACCATTAAAGACAATGTACTTACTCAGTGTTAGTGCCAACCCTGAAATAAGAAACGCAGTACAATTCCAAAATGCCCCAAAGTTACTCTCTGGAGACAAGGCTGTTGATGACTTATCCTAGATCAATCATCATTGAAGGTCGCCTGTCCTATTTGGCAATATTTGTTCAGTAACTAATAAAGATCAGCCTGCAGTTATTTATATTAGGTTATCATCTCTCCAGGGTGAAGCTTAATCCATTTTACAATGTTTTTCCCAACAAGACAACATGAGTTTCTCTGTCTGAAAATGAATTAAGTGCATGGTTTCTAAATATGGGATCTGACATCGTTCTTGTTACAAAAAGCAATTTATTCCCCAAAAGGCTTACACTTCAAAGGTTATATAAAAAAGTTCAAATATCAGTGCTATCCATTTTTCAATTACTGGGCTTCCTAACACCACTAGCTTTTGGACAGATAAGCAGTGGTATCAGTTTTCTTATTCAACATCTCATAGGTTTCCAATTCAGCATCCCAGAGAAAGCAAATTTATTGTAATACATTTAGCTGCTTTTGAAGCAGGAGTATCCCGATTGTTTCCCACAAGGCTATAGGGTATATCAAATAGTATCTTAAAGGGATGTTTATGAAGCACCAGATACTAATGATTGTGATTATTGCTGTAGATTAGAAAGCTTGACTATGGCCAGACTTTCTTATCAATTTAAGATTTTTAATAATAGAGAGAAAATAGATTTCATCTACCAATGAAAATTGGAATACATTTGTGAAATATGACTATTCTGAGGTGATCCTCTCTCCAAACATCATTATAAAGTTCAAACAAAAAACAATGAGAATAACAGACAAAACTTTTGCATAACATTCTCTGTGTTAATAGTTTTTGTAACAATTGGCAATATCAAGTTTGAGGAAGGTAACACTAATAATAACAATAAAAATAATAATGGCCTTTAATTATTAAAAAAATGTTCTCTCTTATCAAGATATCATTCAAGTATTGTAAGTAGTGAGTATATTAAAATGTAATAAAGTAATAAAATTCCTTTTGCTATAATTTTTGACCATACTTTATGAACAATATAGCCAAGCTTTGACATATTTTTATTGGCAAACTGTCATGGGAAATCTTTCAGTGTTATGGATCAGCACTGAGTCATAGCAACAGGTTTAGGGCTCGCTTCTGCCAGGAATTTCTTGGAGGAGGAAAAGAAAATGTTGATAAATTCTGACTGGGAAGCTTGATATGACAGAGCACTTACTAAATCTGCCAAAAATACTCATCTGATGCTGATTGCAGAAACTTGTTTTCCATCTCAGATGAAGGCTGCATGCAGTAAGAAGTGATATGTGTTATTCTGAATTTATTTCCAGATTATGTCTTTTTTTATTGTTATTTTGACTAAGCAATATTTCATTTTTCAGTAGGCCAGACTGATGTTTGTAGGGCACTGGGAAAAAAACAAAATAAATAGAGAGAGGAAAAAAGAACTACCACAGAGAAATTTTTCAAAAGGTGAAATGTTATAATACAAGTAATGTAAGCATAATGAATTAACAGTCATAGGTGGTACATTGCAGGAATATGCAAGGGCATTCTTTGTTCAGAAAAGATACAAATACTACACATCAAAAACATTATGGCCTGTCTTGCAAAAAACAAAAGAATTAATGGAGTAGATAAGATTAATTATGTTTCACAAGTAAAAAGATTGGGGAGAGGTTTAAAGGAGAAAGATATTCTTCTAGGTTCTTTTTTATGTTATTCTTTGGCTGAAAGAGAGCTTTGCAATGCAAGTTCTGAAATTCTTACTGTCAGAAAATGTAAGAGTTTAGGAAATTTTAAGGACTAGTGAATTAAACAATGGATTTAAAAACAAATTAGAACAGAATAAAATAAAACACTGATTCATGAAAGACAGATTTTCCCAAGGCTTTTGCTAAAACAAGTCATATTTTACAGATATGAACCCAGTGAACCTTTGGAGACGTCAAAAGACAAAAAGAAAATAAAAAAAAGGAGAGCTGTGGGGGAAAATAACAGTAGAGGTGGAGAAGGTGGAAAATTCAATACATGGGAAATAGCTAAGGATCTGGTTACAGGAAGGCCTACTAGAAGTTGCCCTAAACAGACAACTATGAAAAGGAGGGATTCCATGGTACCAGCAAGGACTGATCTTGGAGTTGAATGCAGAGAGCAAAATGCTGTGAGACACTGTCACCCTCAAAGAAGATTATGCAGAAAAATCTGAGAGGGCAGGAATTGAATATTCACAATCAGGTAGTTTTCAGCAATACAGAATTAAACTTAGTTTTCCAGGTGTTCTTAATATAACTATCAGAATGTGGTTGCAAAAAAGAGAAGTATGATTTTAAAAAAACATGTGTGGAGGTTTATCCATTTGAATTGAAGAACTGATAACATCATGCAACAAAGCTGGGACACAACCTCATCTGGAACAATACTTAAACCTGTAATAAGTCATGCTCAGGACTAAGAATTGAAAGTGAAAAAGTGGAGGTAAGTCATTGTCATGAGAAGCAAAATCTACAAAAATGAAGATATTCCACCTAGTAATAAGGAGGTTGAGAATATACATTCATCTATAAATATTTTGTGTCAGTCAACAAAAAAAAGTGTTATCTAAGCAAAAGTACAATCATGTAAAAATAAGGTCTGGGGTATAGAATGCCTATAAATTAATACAGTCCAGAAATGAGAAAGGAGATTCTAACCATAAAACAAGTAATATTATTTTCATCTAGGGCAGTAAGATAGAGGAATCAAACTGATTTTAAGAGGGAGCTATGTAAATTTTCTATGTAAGAGAGTTGGATAGCCATGGCAAATGACTGGTTGTGAAAACTCAGACTGTTTTCCATCCTAGACCCTACATTTCTAGTGAGAAAACGCACAAAACTGAAATGAAGCTGAACTGAATTAAGTAGGCTATTTATAAAATAAGATGTACTTCAAAAGATGTCATGCCAGAGATCATGAAGAGATTTTTTGTAACCTGTTCCTAACATTTGGAATTATGATAATTGATCCCCTCTCCCATTTTCCTTTTAAACTCTTTCAAATTGTGACTCTAAATTCTGTTCTTCTGTGGAAAAGATTTTATTAGAGTATATGAGATTATTGAGGTTGGGCAGCTAAACCTTCATTGCTTCATGTAACTCCATCAAGATATTCCCAAGACAAAATTCAGCTGAGGGAAGAGCACAATACCTGGTTAGCCTGAATAAATTAATTCCAGTTACAGAACACTCTTATTTCTGTCTGATATTCAGCCTTACCAGCTTCACTGCAATGTGATGCAGAAATACTGAGCTATGAAGGATTTCTCTTTTTCTTAGAAGTGAAGTAACTGAGTTAGCATGTGATTTAAGTGCCTGCTTGAAAGTCCTGAATTTATTGAGGGTTTCCTCCTTTAAAATGATTGCAGAATTACTACGATATCTGTAACTGCTAAATTCATACTTAGGTAAGGGTGTAATTACTGTGTAACGTGTATGCAGAGGTCATAGAACAAGGCTTTGGATTGCTTACATTTTGTTCCTGTGGGCAAAACAAGAATCTCAGCTGGTACTTGGGGGCTTATCTTAATTAATATCTTATATCCAGGTCTCACCTTAAAATCTATCCTATTGCAACTGATTCAGTCATTTACTTGCAACATTTTGTTACTATAGCATCCAAAGCACTGCTACTGCTGTGGTGTGGGATCAAGTAATCAACATCTATCATTCCAATATTATGGTTTACATCATGTTCATATTTGACGTTCATATTCATGTATGCTATATTTCTTTGTCATTGTATTTAGAAAACATGGATGTGAGTGTGGCATCAGCTATTTCATGAAATTCTTTGAATTAGGCATCTTTGTTCTACTAGTAACGGTTAGTAAGATGAATACACTAGTGTAAATTAGTTATTTTCTTTCCTCCATTGATAATTAGCACTAGAGGGGATGAGTATGAGTTACCTATTAACTCCAATTGCTATGTTTAGCAGTGCATCCAGAAAAATACATTATCAGTCACAGTAAAATCCTGCTTCTTTTCTCTTATTTATTTTCAGAACTTATCAGAAAAGGGAAACTTACAGCTGTGGTAGACCCTCACACTGCACTTTGTTCAAATCAATGTTTGTTTATGTTGTATATTTGACATATGAATACCTGCATTACTGTTTAACAGTGTTAATTTCTTCTGACTATAAAAACTGGAAGTGAAGTATTTACCGTGATATTGGACTAGCACGGTAGAATCTGCATTTATATAAATTATTTCATCAGATGGAATCAAATTTTGCCACATTCAGGTATGTAGGGTTAGCTCTATGGACTTTGGTAGAGTCAGGAAAAAATTTGACCCTGTTATTTAAAAATTAAAGGGATTTCATCTTAGTACATAGCCTTACAAAATCATCACTTCTTCCACATCAGATGCTACCCTCATGAAACAGCTACTATTTTTTTTCATGTAGTTCAGAAACTCTTATTCTATTAATGGCTCCCAATGTTTACGTATTTATATAAATTATTGTGTTTGTAGCTTAAAGTAAACAAGTTTTTATTTTTTCAGTTGATGAGTTATATGGAAATATGAAGCTTGGCACACTGTAAATTGTTAGAAGTAATGAATAGTTAATAACATGGATTTGCATGCAATGATACCATAATTAATAGTGTGCAGAATATCTTATCAAATAAATTAACTATCTGATCATAATTAAACTAAATACTCTTGGGTTTTTTTCCCCTCAAGATAACTGACATCTGTAGTAAGTATAACTGCAGGACACAGACATCAAAGTACAAAGAGAAGTACTTAAGTAAAAAGATGTCAGGACTGAGACAGGAGAGTAGACACCTGGATTTTCAAAGTGAAGTGGTGAAAGGTCTGAATGGAGACCTGCTCATAAGTGTTTCACTCTGGCAGTAGCCTAGACATTAATCCCAGCTTCCATTTATGTGGAAGAGAACTTCCTCTCCTTGTGATAGACTTGTGACGCTGTATTTTATCTGCATATAGCATCACCAGTGCCACTGTCCTTCATGTAATAATCAGTGCCTCGGTAATTACTACTGCCCTGGAAAATACTTGTTGATTATGAAATTGAAATCAATCTCCTAGACATTTTTAAGTGTATTGGAGAATGGCCTTAGAATTCAAAATTGGTTTTTCCAAGTGGGTGACTTGGAAAAGAAACAGGATGCAGCTGAAGAGGGGCACAAGGGAATTAATGCATTTTGGGATAATCTGCAGCAGAAATGACAGAATGAAGGAGGACTGGTTAGTTAGTAGCTCTGCAAAAGAGTCTGAGGAATTAGATAAAGATAAGAAAGCAAATCTAACTCATCAATGTTCTACAGTTCCAGAAAAACAAGTATAGTACTGGCTTCTAAAAAACGTGAAGTAGTGCCCTCACCCTCCTCAGAACTGGAAAAAACCAGCTTTGGTAGGCATCATGTGTAGTTTTGAGTAATGCACAGAAGACATGCACAGACCAGAAAAACTCAGACTAGACAAACTAGTTTGCCACAAGATTTTCTGTTTCCAGGAAGTTTGTACTTTGAGAAAAGATGGAAATCTTTCAGGTTGTTTCATCCCAAGGAAAAAGGAGCAGAGGAAAAACTGTCAGCAATCTTTGTGTACATCAAAAAACTTTGCATACATGTACTTTACACGTGTAAAATTCAGTGCTATGAGATTTAGTACAAAAGGTTTATCTTGATCTTTTAAGGATATCTTTGATAAATTCTCATGAGACGACAGAAGTGGAATGCTGCAAACCCATGTCATTTTTCCTCATGAATGGTGGACATTTGTTCTATTTTTTATTATGTGTTTTACAATATAATTAATTTAAAAGAAGGAAATTTTTCCTACTCAGTTTTGGAAAGAAATCCTACAATTATAGAATATGCTGAATTGG
>VYZT01017424.1:0-21580 GCA_013400735.1 Pomatostomus ruficeps | reverse complement strand
TGCCTGGGGAGTGCCATAGATGCGGTGCCAGAAGGGTCCTTATTTCAGCAAAAGGTACTGGTCAAGACCTGACCTTAAGGTCTTTGGGCCCAATCCCATTGCCAGTTAGAAAGAAAGTGTCTAATATTTGTTTAGTGCAAACAGGTAACTTCATGGCAAGAGTGCCAAGAGAGGTGAAAAATAACAGGATAAGTTCCTGGTGAAAATGGAAAATGGCTGAAAGTCTGTATGCACATATCAAATTAATATCTTCTTTTTTCTCTCTTCTCTGCCTCTTGCCTAAGGCCAAAATAATGCAATGATCCAACTAACAAGTAGATCTTTGCTGCCTTACAGTGACAAAAAGCATGGACCTCTTTATCCAGAAGGTCTGACTTAAAAGATAAGCCAACCAGGGACAGTTTTTGAAGACTGTATTGCAAAATAATCAAATTAATGTATTAAACACCTTGAGAAAATTCAGAACTGGCAATCTTCACACAGGAACTTACCATATGTTTTCCAAGGAAGAAAAAGAAAAAGTACACATATCTTCCTTCATGAAAGCCAGCAGCTTTATTGCCACCTGTCTGCATTGCACCAAGTCTGCATGAGAATGAGTCACAGTCACTCTTCTATTCCCTTTGCTTTACACTGTGCTTCTCCTGCACAATGCAAAAATGAAACAAGAGGAGAAAAGTGAAATTCAGAGATAAAAGCAATGAGAGACAACATATGGAAAAATTAATGGAATGAAAAGATACTGAAAGGCCAAATAGCAGGGCTGTCCTGTTCCACTGGGCACTGCAACATGGCAAATGGGTCCGGATTTCTATTATTCTGTTACAAGCAGATCACATGCAAAGGCTGGATCATCCATTCTGGGCAGCCTGCTGCTTTATACTTTCTGGCCTTTTTTTTTGGCAAAAAGCTTTTTTTACTCCTCTCTAGGATTCCTCCTTTTGCTTTTGCTGGTGTAGTTTAGCTTCTGACAGGAAAAGAAAACGTGCTAGTACATGGCATTTAACCATGGTGCAAGTTAGAACTCCACCCAAAAGATTTAGAAAGTGGCTTGTTGGCAAAATCCCAGCTTTCACAAGACTTAAATCACACCAGTCTGCATCATTTGCCTGTTGATGTGGATGGAGCAGCATCTGTGGCAAAAGGAGAGAAGGGAGAAAGCACTATTATTTCTGAATTCTCCAAGCCCTGAAAAACTGTATTAAGAAAAATTTGACTGAAAAAACCCCCAAAAAACCAAATGAAACCAAAACATCAAAATCTAACATGGTCTCTTGTATCCCCGTGATTTCTAGGTGCTGATCCATTAAAGACCATGAAGACTAAAGGGTGATATGTGACCCCTTGGGGCTGTGGGAAGTGGCAGAGACAATGTGAAGCCAACATGTCAGAGGCTCATTTTTCAAGGTCTATATGTACAGACGGCCCAGCTATGGATCATGAGTGACACACAGTGGAGGGGTCTGTGAGCAGAGAGGGGATGCAACAGAAAAAAAAGCAAAAAAAAGCATGCAGAACTTGAGAAAAAACATGTTGTGCAGCTGCAGGACCACTCTACCACCATGCACCCATACAGTGCCCCTGGGCTTTCATAAGGGGACTGTAAACAAAGGAGAAGGAAACAGTAAGGGAAGAAAACCCAACACCTTTCTTGGGGGAAATTTTAGCTGAGAAAAAACAATATAGTAAAACAGACGGTCCTCTCTTTACCCTACAGTTGAGCACAAGACAAGTTGGAGCAAAAAACCTTTCCTTTCATGCTCCCGTAAAAGCATGAAGCACACATAATTTTCCAATTTTCAGCCCTTGTGCCAACCTTTGCTATTAACCTCTCCCTGTCCAAAGTGAGTCTCTGAATGTCTTCCCTTGCCAGCTGTGTCCTTAGTACTCTGCTGTGCTAAATCAAGATGGTTAGTCCTTAAAAAGTCCCCCCAGCTGTATGGAGAAAAGAATGGAAACTACTTTACCCCCAAACACCTCTTCAGGAGGTTTCCGCAGAAAGTTTTCTAATAATCTGAACTGGTGTGCAGAAAATCTGACTTTATAATTATGTGATGGGCTTTTTCCTAGCTTTGAGCCAAGCTATTAAAATTACCTTGTTGCCTTCTTTTATGCACTTTCCTTCTGTGATAGCAAACAGGCGGTTTTCACTTTGCTGCAGAACACTATGGACAAGGCAGGGTAGGTTTAACGAGTTAGTCAGAGTACAGATGCATTTGCCAGGGCCAGGACAGGTGGTTTTGTCATCTGGAGGAGTGTATTATCTGCTGCTCCTATGTGCCTGGCAGGCACAGAGCCTCACCCATCTTGGCTCTGACTTCTGCATTGCGACTGTCTGAAAACATCTCATACTTGCTATCTCTCCATAAATCTGCAGCCAGTTTCCTCCTTCTTTATGAAAAAAAAAATCATCTTTTAGAATAATGGGGGTGTGAGATCGATTCTGCCTTCTTTGATCAATGTAAGTTGTACTTTACTTGCAGAATATCTCCTTTGAAATCAGCGAATCATGCCATGAGCTCCAGAGAAGTAGAGACAGTGATTATTTGTTACACAAAAGGGACTTCTGTTGCAACACAGGGACTTTTGTAGCAAAATGGATTTTTGTAGATGAAGAAGGGTCAGAGATTAAACATAGGTCATAGTTTCATGGAGACTTTTATAAAATAGCTTAAAGAAGTTTATTAATAGGTGCTTAATAGATTGCCTGAATGACTGGTAATCAATTTGTAACGAGTCCAGAGGGCAACGAGTTACCTCTAGCCTTTACTTATTTCAGAGTTACTTGAAATCCTTCATGACACACATTAAACAAACATAAAACATTTGAAATCTTGCACTAACCTATTATAAATCTTTTCCAACATAATTTCCATCCGAGTTATGACTGAAGTTGTTCTGCAGTGCATGGTGCCCTTCCTGTCTGGGTGGATATTTAGAGTCCTCTGGAATAGATCTATGCTACTAGGATGTCTTGCCTTTCCTTTAATCTTCTCCAGGATAAAACTTCAGGTTTCAGAAACTGAAGAGTGACTTTGAAGGGGCTGTGCTGATTAATAGGAATTGTGGTTGTAGCTCTGTAGCAGTTTTTCATTAAAAGTAATGGGAGTTATTACCAAACTGCTAATGATTTCCTACAGTTTTAATTTCAAGGCATGTGACTGCAAGGAGCAATTTGGTATGAGGTAATTTTATTTTTTCCCTTCTTTAGAGTGACTTTGGGAATAATTTTTCATCTTTGCATATGGTTGTACCACTGCAACATGATAAAATTCCCATACCAGTTCTTTGCTCAGAAAATTTATTTCTTACTAACAGGGCTCTGTGACTAGCCAAAAATTCATCCCAGGATAGTTTCATGGAAAACAGTTGCCAGCTCNGGGATAGTCTTGAATGAGTTGTATGAAGTAATCCTCAGACTTTCCCTATGATTTGAACAGTTTCTGTGTGCACTCAGCCACACATCTGCCTGTGGCTACAGGACTGACTCCATACCTGCAACAGGGACAAGCTGGGACTGCTTGCCCAGATCACAGTTAACTGTTCTTTCAGTCCCACTAAAACCAGTACAATTGGCTGTCACAGTCAGTCAAATGGGTCTAAAAAATGGGAAGATATTTATATTACCATTTATGCATCTATTTTTTCTCTTGCTGCAGCATCTTTGTTAATAGCATACAGCTACAGAAGAGGAATGCTTATGCAGTACAAAAAAAGAGAACAAAATACTGTGAAAAAGGGGGAAAAATGGTCAGGAAGTGCAAATCTATCATGTATCTTTCCAAAATCATGTTAACTGCTCCCCACAGTCCTGACTTTGTTTTCTCCATCAAGATTATTTCACGTTGTGGAATCCAGAGAGCATCAGAAAATATCCTGCCTGATTCATGTCTTTGCTGATCCAAAAGACAGTTTTATAATTGAATCAGAGTCCTTGGAGGAGTAATGGTCTATTTGTTCGAAAGCATTTTAAAGGGCTTAGCAACAGAGTGAGACAGAATCTCACATGTGACACCCCACACCACCAAGTATGCGCCTTATAAGTTTAGCATGCTATTTCTCTGACAGCACAATTTCTCTCTTGCTTTAACATGCAAGGATAGGCAGAAAGGAGCCTCTCAGATACTTCTTCCTGTATGGTGGGCTCATGTAGGACAAAAACCAGTATAATTTTGCAATGATCATTACACATGTAAAATGCCAAACCAGTTATTTCTTCCTGCTGGAACAAATCCTCAAAACATATCCTTTGACCCTAACTTAAGAGGTCTAAATTTGCTGCAAAAATCTCACTGATATCCAAGGGCTCTCTGTAAAGTTAGGACTTTTTGATGGTAGGTGCTGCAGAAGCATTCAGGAAACAGAATAATTCTGCCCCATATTTATGACAACATGCAACAGATGGGAGAAACAAGAGGCCAGGGAGAGAGAGGAGAGAGCAAGACAGCAGAATCAGCATATTCTCAGATAGACAAGTGCAGCTAATTTGTTGAGAGCTGTCATAGGAAGACCACCTTCTAGAGATGTGTTTCTTTCTAGACTGTGTAAACTGCTTCTGCTCTTCTTACAGCACTTGGACACAAAGAAATTCTGAGATTGAATATTCCTGAAGAATTGTGCTTGGGACATCCAGAGCTACAGATGAGAGGTCTTTTCACAAGATTTGGAGTTGAGCTCAAACTAGAGAGATGTGTACCTTAAATGAAAGTTCTGAAAGATAGAAAGATAGAGATCATCTTCAGGTTCTGCTCTTGCAGATACTATGACCCAGAAATAGAAGAAATTTGCTAATGGAAAGTAACCTGAAGGAGCCCTGGTCAAAGCAAGCAGTCAATGGGGAGTAGAACTGACTGGCAGAACATCACTGAGTCAGGATGCACTTGGAAGATGAGGAGCATGGTCAAAGAAAAATGAAGAGATGGAGAGGTGAAGAGGGAAGACCGCTGGTATGTGGAAACAGAGCTGAAGCAATCAACATCTCCAGCTGGTGGAAAATGACCTTTGTTTTTAAGGAAGACACTTCACTTGTGCAGTGGTCAAACTAAGTTTTAGCAGCCTAGAGTTATTCCAGGCAGTTAGATTTTTCCAGACCACCTATAGACTTTTATGGGAGAAAGGTCACTTAATAACACCCTTTCTTGCAAGAATTCATCCCACAAGAATTTCCACTAATCCCTTGGCCATCACATTGTCGAAATATATATTTTCCAGCTGCAGGAAGAGACTTGTCAATATGAGCAGCCCCAAGTACTGGGATAGCTTTTTACAGCACAGTTCACATGCCTGTGGTGCTTTGTGCAGTTTCCTCAGAAGCACATATTTTGATTCACTTTAAGATAATTTAGAAGATAGACTAGATAATTAATCTACCTGTTCTGGATGCAGAGCTAACGTGTGCAATGTCAATGGATTTCCATATTCCCATTTCAGCACAGAGAGATGACAGCTGTGCATGAAGAGATCCTCCTGCGCCAACACACAAGGTTTGATCTGTTTCTCCCAAGGTCTACAGTAATCCTGGGGGACTGGCATCAATACAGATGTTCTGTAAGGTGCTTTGAGGCCCTCTGGCATGCAAAGTCTTCTCGGTGGTAGATGGTGACATTTTCTACTTGCTGCATCCATGTTTCTTTTTTCCTCTCAGGTGCCTCAGGATGGGTGCCTGCCAGCCTTTCCCTCTTTCAGGTCTGCTGGTAGCTCAGATTTCAGTTGGATTCACAAGCATTTCCTGGCCACTGGTGTTTGGGTTGTGTCAGCATATGAGTTAAAAGCTATTTCCATTCCATAGTAGTTGATGAAAGATACTCTAAACAAACAAATTCTTTGTACTGATTTTGCTGTTTTCCTCACCTGTCGTGGCATTCTAGCACCAATTTCAGACACAGGGGAAAAATCCAATGAGAAAAACACCTCTGAAATCATGAGGAAGTTGTTTTAAACAACTGTATGAAAGAGACATTTTCCTGCGTGAAAACTCTGCACTGGACTGGAATATCCAAAACAGTAGTTCTCGAACCACTTTGTAGTGACATCACTGCCTGGATTAGAGAGAAAACCCTCCATCTGTGGAGGCTGTGCTTTCAGTTTCCATTTCCTCTTTATAGTTTCACACTTCCTCTTTCCAAAAATTTCTCCCGTCCTGCTGTTAACACCTCTCCATATAGTGAATGTTGTCGTGACATCCCTTTCCCAGAGTCATCATTCAGCTAATTTCTGTCCTTACCGCAACAACTATGAGTGCTCATTCACAAAATAATAGGAAATGCAGTCAGTGCTCCTGGCATGTCTGTGCTTAGGTATGATGGATCATTTCTGGAAAGACCTCCAGCAGCCCATCCTCATTCAACTGCTTTATTTCTGTTTACTCTGTCAGAGTTTGCTGGTTTTTACTTCATTTGCTGAAGGCAAAGCAGAGCAGTTCAGGCGCCTCAGCCCTTTTGCTGCAGCTGGAGATGGGAGAGGCACTTTCTGGGATTTGCACGGGCTGATGATATACTGGGACCAGCCTTCTAACTCCCACAAATAATTCTTGGAGGTTAGAAATCCTAGGTATTTTCTAAAGATGGCCCATCTTTATGCCTGAAGCTGTGAGCATTCTTCAGCTGTTTAAGATCATCCTTTTGGCCAATAAAGCATATGCCAAAAATATCCTTCAGCCAGTCTTCTATACATTCCCTAAGCTTTCCTCTCTCCACACCACCTCATGACCTCTGTTTACAATAAACATCACAACACACTGGGGATTTTCGCACGAGGGAGTAAGTTGCCCCTCAGCAGATGCACAAACTTTGGAAACGCCTCCTGAGAACAGCTCACCACATGGTCATACTGGAGGTGAAGAAGGAACTTCTACACCAAACACTGCATCTGCATCTGTATTTCTGGCTGTCCTTCTTTTCACTTTACTTTTGGATGCCAATTTACTGGCTGAAAAATAAACACATTAAAGAAAATCACTGTATACCAGTGCAAAATTTATTGTAGGTGGATATTTGACTATGCAGCAGATAAAAACAGTGAATATCAAACTAAATGGTAAATAGTGTTATCCTCAGGTTGTTTTAGATTTCTAGAAGAACAATGGGTAGGCAAACACCTTTGAAAAACTGAAAAGTAAATACATTTCAATAGTCAGGTTCTAGAAACACAAGGTTTTAAATGTCTACAATATATAAGAACAACTACAGGAAAAGCAGGTTGTTCCACTTACTCTGAAACCTACCTTTGATAATATCGACAGTGCCTCTGTCTCTTGCCAAGGGTGCCACTATGTTGCTGGGTCTCCAAACTCATGCTTGCTTCCCCAGAGAGGATAATCTACCAGGGAACAGGCATTATCCCCTCTGGATGGTGATCACTACCTGATTTCAGAGCTCTAGTTTTTTGAGAACCATTCCTGACTCTGAAGAGTCTCCAAAATATGTATGCTATGAATGGTTCACGATTTTTAGTGGCACTTTTGTAGGAGATGGTGAAGTAGGGTGGAAATGTTTCTCTGAAACACATTTGCACTGTTGGTTTAAGATTGGTTGTGAACAAGATCTAATTTCGCCCCATGGTTAGCACTAATTCTATCTAAAATGTGGAAAGCTTCTATTTAGAAATCTCTGCCACTGCATCAGGATGATTTCAAACTACAAACTTCATCTTTATCTTTAAAAAAACTCCAAAATATTAAGAGGATAACAATTAGGATGGTAGGTTTCAGGCCAACACTCAACCAGCTACTATGAGTGACCCACAGCCATGCTTGTGACTGCCATGGCCTGATCACTTGTTGTCCCAGAGACAGCTCAGAGTCTTAATACCAGTCCTGGGTACAGGAAAACTTTGCCCTTATCCTGAATATTTGTATGGACTTTGGCATTTGGTTTTATTTTCATGAGTTTTCAGAGATTATGTCAAAGACAGGCATAACTCTCACTTAAAAATGTGTAGAAGGCAGTGCCCAGGTTTTGGTCTTGGTCTTAAGAGACATACACCTGGATTTGATTCTCTGATTGGAATAGGATCATCTGGTATTTACAGAGAAACGAGACAAAATCATGACTGTATGGAGGATAGTAACACCACTTCCTGTATTTCATCTCACGTGGTCCTGTAAACAGCTTAAAAGATCTATTTTAGTAGGAATTAAAACCTGTGACAATGGATTTTTCCAGGGTATGCCATCTGTAAAACTGTGCAAACAAGTTAATGATCTTATTGCAGAAATAGTTCCCACCAGTGCACTGAACATTGCAGCAAAATTGATGGAGAATTCATAAAAGAGAAATACTATTTTATTCCCACAAAGTACCACTGGCATGCCTGAAGAGCATTTGTTTGATCCAATGGACAAATGCTCTTATAAAGTGGACATGAATAGTTGGTATAGTGCATTCCAGTTAAACCCCCGGTGTGGTGCCATCCTTTCTGCTTCTAAGATGTCCAATGACTGAGTGGGTACTGACATCCTGAGCATCCTGAACATCCCATCCAGAGGCTTGGTGCTGGGCAATATGGGAAGTTCTGTGCTCGCTTCAGCCCCTGGAACCATTGGTGAGACTCCTGCTTCCTTCCATGGCAGGGATATTCCCACCCCAAAGTCTCTGAAGTCAGCAGGACTCTCATTCCATCACACTTAGTGTCCCAGGAGAAGGTAGCAGACCTCTGAACTCAATGATCTTGCAAAACAACTTAAATGAGAAGGTTTTCATTTGCCCTGTGACCATTAGAATTTCATAATTTCAGTTATGCTAGAAGGAAATCCCTTCCAATAGCACCAACCTTGTCTGTCTTGGATGCCTCATTCACATTCAGCTATGTTTGCACTTGCAGGGGAAAATCCCATCTGTCTTTTGGTCTGTCTCTACAGAGAGACATAAGCACTCTGTCATGAGGCTTGATTTGAGGAACTGTACTATCTTTCATCTGAACTTAATTGTTACAACAAAATTCAACAGGAGAATGTCAGGTTGATTTTTTCAGCAAAACATAGCCATGGCCGTGGCCTTGGCTCTGGTGTGGGAAGCAAGGAACACATTTCCAGCCATCACAAAGGGGAGGGAAGAAATAAGTCCAACTGAACTAAACACAACAGGAAACCAGGGCTGGCAGCTGGATGGCTTGGCCTCCATCTGGCAAAGAGTGTGGTGAAAATCAGCTCCAGTGAGCTTGCATCTGGCACACAGAGGGCCAGTTTGACATGGTCACCAGAGCCCTTTTTTTCCCCTGGATTAGACATTTCATCTTAGTATTTATGAATGAAAATTCTTGGTTGCCCCTGGGGAATCACCATGCCTGAAAGGACCATAACCTCAGGGGAGAAAACCAGGGAAAATTCAGGTCATGTTTTTTCACAGAGTGTTGTGGATTCATGCTCCCATCCAACAGCCATCCCACCCGCTAGTGAGTTTGATGCTGTAGGTTCCAGCCAAGATCCTCCATAATGGATCTCTTGTTAACTAAGTCAGCTTTAACAAATGCTGCTCTGTGTTTTAGTAATACTTTGGAGCTGAATGTCTCTGCTCCCTGTTTTTAAGGAAAAGACCATTCCCTTCTTTCTCTCCTCCCAAGCACCACAGGCTCCCCTTCAACACCACCCCACAGGTCCACATGGTCCCATTGATTTTTCATAACCCTCCTAAGCAGCTGTAAGGGTCTGGGTTTGTTTAAATGATAAACCTGCTGACTAACTCAAGCCTTCCAGGTTTCCAGGAAACACAGCCATTTCCTGATAGACACTACTTCAGCATCCTACTTTTCAGCAGGTTCTTTGATAGCTTCCTCATTTCCAGCCCTGAAGAAAATCAAGCTTAGCAGCCCATTAGTTTTCTCTCTGTGGTTCAGTAAAGCTTAATCACAAGGAGTTTTTCACCTTTACATTTACTCCATTACTTTTACTTTTTTCCTACAATACTCCTTTTAGTTTATAATCCCTGAATATATATTTTGCTTTCTTCCTCCATTACTACTTTTTGGTGTCTAACTGCATTCTTATGTAATTCTCTCTTTCCTGTCCAAACTCTCCTCCAAGAATGAGGTAAAAAGATTACCAACCAGCTCACGCCTGAGTTGACAGTGAGTCAGCTGGGTGACAGAGTTGTTTAACTGAGTGACTTGAGTCCTGATCCAGAAATGGCCTCATTTGCTGTTGGAAATGTTTTCCCATGAACAAGTTCATTTATTGCTCTGGGTTCTGCAAGAACACATTACAAAGAGGTATTGCCCATACTGTAGGACTTATGGTGGAAAGGGAGAATAGGGCATAAACCTAATACCCCTCACTGAAATGGAAAACTTAAATACTGATGGCTAATTGCCTAGTTGTAAATAATGTGTGGCAGAGCCAGGCATAATTTCTATCTTTGGATTCTTGGCACAATATTTTATTCATAAGGCTGTATTTCCTCTTTCTTTTGATTTTTCCTCACATTTGTTGACTGTGTCCTGGGTCTCTGGATTAGAGGCAGACCACAAGGGAAAGCACGGGGTGGCACAGTGTCTGGACTCCTGCACAGTATCATGTGACAGCCTTATGAATCTGCACTGAGCCCCAGGAGAGGGGCAAGCACCGGGGCCACAGCCACAGCCCTCCTCAGCACAGCACTCCACTGCTGACTGTGGGGGCAAATCCAGCTGCGAGTGGGCTGGGCACGATTAGGGAAGAAGGAGGAGGTGGCAGAAGCCCACCCAGACTGGTGGTGTGATTGCAAAGGCTCGGGAGCTTTACTGATGGACAATCCTTTGATGAATGACTGGATCTGCTTTGTTTTTCATTGTATGCTTGACTTGCACACAGTGTTAACTAATGAAATTATGGGGTTTCTTACTAAAATCACACATATGTCACTGCTAGTTCATAGCAAACAACATGGCTTCACTGTAAATTTATACGCTGTGTAATTTTTTTTCCACTCTTAATGGAAAACACACTGTTTTGTTTGGACCATCTCCAGATCTTTCAGTTACGGAGTTACTCACTGATGGTGAAGCATGTGGGAGGTTGCTTTAAGCAACTTTACTAGTAAAGCCACTTACTCTGAATATTGGCTGCTCTTTTACTTTATTTGGATGAAGAGCAATATTTTCAAAAGTGTCTCTGCTACTTAGGAGTCCATGGCTTACACCAAAAAAATTTCATTGGCGCATGTTGGACTGAATGTGATGTTTTTCCTTCAATGGTTGCACCTTTAGATGGAAATATAAGACACTGGAACAAAGGTGCCTTTTACTAGTGCAGTTTCTTTTAGTTCCTGAACCATATTAACCTGGACTGGCACAAGCAATGTGAGACTAACACAGATATCTTGACACCAGCTGAGTTGTGTCTCTTCTATCAAATTCAGTAAAATTGAATGCAGCCACATTTGTGCATATTTAGGGCATTTGTGAAGAAAACTGTTTTTGACTTTTTAGGAGCCAAATTACTCTAATAAAACTTGATGCTTCTTCAGCTATGCAAATGCTTTGTGAAAATGCTTGCCTAGCAAGTAAAAGAACAGAGCACAGACATTAAGAGGAAAAAAAACAAACAACAGTGCTACAAAGACTTCCTATGAAGGAACCACTGTTCATTGGAACATGAGTAGAAAATGCAAGAACTTGAATTTTGCATAGATGACTTAGATGGTTTTTCTTAAACCACTGCCTGGTGTCTGCTCACTAATAAATAAAATGTCTACTTTGGCTGTTACTGTGCTGCAAGAAACTTTTAAAATGCTATTCAAATGCTAGAGAGAAAGAAAATCCCACACCCTGCTTCTTTGTGCAGGATACATGCATCCTGCTCTCAGTACCTGCTGTGGGATGGATTCTGCTGCCACAGCTCAACCTTTGGGCCAGGCAATGCAAGCCAGAGATGTCCACTGTTCAGGAGTCACTGGAAAGGCAGAGGCGCCATCAGACTGCCATTTTAAACACACTCCTGGAAAGACCCTCTCATATTGTCAAAGTATTTGTTATCTGACCTGTCCTTTTTGGCTGAGTTATAGCCATGGAGCACAATTTAAGGACAGTGCAGAGGATTCCATCCTGAGTTCACTGTGGAGCACTGCGATACCTCCTGACAACAAGCCTCATCCCAGACAAAATTTATATCCTTGCTCTCTGGGCCAGGTCTTGAATCCTTATAACCCATCTCATGAATCCATTATAACCATATAGTTCCTTCAATCCCAATTCAGTGGTGTTCTGCTGTATCCCCACAGAAATTTCACCTCTTTGTAAAGTGCTAGAGGCAGACAAGAGGGTAGTCCAGCTTGGTTCCATTTCATATAAAGAAAGGTAAATTTTTTTGCCATGTCCCTTTTGCAACATGGCCCTGTGGATCACCTGTGGCTGCTGCTCCTGGCAGGGCTGCCCAGGGCAATAATGCTGCCCACTGTCTTTCAGTTTTCTGCACAGAAATAACAAATAGAAACCAAAAAATACACCCTTCAAGTGAAAGTTTTCCAAACCTGCAAGTTTTCATGGAGTTTGTCTAAGCAAAATCATTGCCCGTGTCACAACTGTGTTTTATGTGTGCCCTTAGAATGTCATTAAACAAGTCTGGTGTTCTCAGACCAAAAGAGACATCACAACACAGACTGTGCATGTGTCCAGCTCTCAAGAAGTCTGACAGTCAAGGGTCCCACAGTTCCCACCTTTCTGTGCACTCCCTCTGGTAGATCAGGTGTGGATGCCTTGTGCTTTTAAGCATGTGGACTAAAAAACAGGTTTTCCACTTTATAGAAAATACGCAGGCTTTTTCAGGGGCACAAACAGAAATGTGCATATATCTGAACTGCAGGAGAAAGGACAGATAATCTGAAGACTAAACAACAGCTCACCTCTAAGCATGTTCACACAAAGATGTAGGAATGATGTTTTAAAAATAAAAGAAAGGTCAGTTGCCTTTTTCAAACCCTTAACCCAGTCTGGCTCAGGAAAGTCTGTTTTCCTGATGAGTCTCTTTAAGAAACACCATATGGGCAGCCAGCTTGCCTGAAGCACATTACATTAGCTGTAGGGACATGTATACGATACTGACATTTTCCCTGACACAAGAATTTCTAAACAAAATAATTGTCATTTGCTAGCATATATTTGTGGCTCAAAATCAGACCTCACTGTGATCAGACAGGAGAGGGGTTTGGAAGGCAGTAGCAGCTGGAGTATCTCAAATCAGGCACATTTTTGAGTAACTCCCTTGAACTAAGGAGTGTTTACATATTTTGAAAAGCAGGATTGCAAAGAGACACTTGAGGACAAGAAGAATGTACAAACTTAAAAATCTGTGGCAGAATAAGCAGCAAAATATCCAGATATCATAAACTTTGGAAAAACAGAGAAGTATAAAACCCCCAACCTGTATCAGTGATCCTTGAAGCACCCTTCAATCTTTTGAGTGGTAAAACTCAATTTATATAAAAACAGTTTAATTTTGTGCTCGGTGTGGGTGGTAAGTGGGAAGGCTTCTCCTTGTTTCAATTGGCCTTTTGATCTCTTAATAAATTAGATACACCTAAAACAACAAAGTCTTCCATCAGAAACAAAAAAAAGTAATGCCATGGAAGGGGCATTATTCTTTCCTCTTGAACAAAAGCCACAACCAAGAATTCTTTCCTGAATTTGCCAGAAAGCCTTTGAAAGCATCATAAACCAAATTCTGCACAGAAGGTAGGGAGTCTCTCCTGTGTTGTCCTATCCTTCTCACAACTTTTCACTTCCTTGTTCTCTATATAATGTATTTATTTATTTTCCATAGAATCATAGAATTGTTTTGGTTATAAAAGATCTTTAAGATCACTGATTGTAACCATTAACCTATCACTGTCAGGCCCAGCAGCAATCCATGCTCCTAAGTGCCACATCTACACATCTTTTAAATATGACCAGGGATAGTGACACACTTCAGACATCATTGCTAAAGATATTAAACCAAACTGGCTCCAAAACGGGGCCCTGGAGAACACTACTTGTGACAGGCTGCTAACTGACTTTAACTCCATTTCCCCTTTGTCCTCCAGGGAATTACAAAGGAATTGTATCTGTGGTGCAAAACACCTGGCTGTTATCTTGCAGCTTGCCACAAAGATGTTTTAGGCTTTCTGGAGGAGGCAAAGAGAAAGGCAACAGAAATGAAGAACTGGTAGGACTCTAAGGGGTGACAAGAATGTTTAGCAAGAAGTTGGACATGCAAGGACTAGAGAAGGGAGCAGCGGATCCATAGCCTTGTGAAGCCTAAGCAGTTAAGGGGAGAAAGGCTTTAGATAAACATGAAAGAGGCTGACTTGCATCTGCTCCTGCTGGGTCCAGCTCATGCGAGGCAGTGCTGCCAACCCAGACATGCCTGTCCTGGAGGGGCACAAAAAGGCATAAAGCAGGATGGGAGTGTTGGCCCAGGTGATTCAGGGAAGGGCACTGCAGATCCTGGGCATTGTGATCTCAAACGTGCTGGCTCTCTGCTCTCAGAGGTTCCACTCTGCGCGTCTCCTACTGCGTGCTGAGGCTGTGAGCTGCAGCACTGCACGTGTTGTGTATTTAATGTTAACAGATTGCCATATAAACAGTCTGGCTTTCCCAGCAAATGGTGATCCAGGGCTTAAGCAGAAAATCCCAGAGGTATTGCAGTGCATTTTCATGAGACGTGATTTATTTTGCAATTGTGTGTTTTGGCTTTCTGCTCATTACGTCCAGCAATCAAACTCTGTGGGGCTGCTTTACATTACACACGCCATGCCATGGAAAGCCTAGCACCAGGGCATTAGTCATGAATCACCAGGATCTGGGGAGATGAAAAAACTTGAACTCTTCTCGTTTTTTATTTTTGTGCATAATAATGCTTAGAGTGATTAGGAACACCAACTTCTTTTTCTGTCGTTCTGCAGAAGCAGACACTTGGCTTCCATCAGAGTGTAAGTGATTGGCTTCTCTAACAAAAGGCAGGGGGCTAATGAGTCGTTTACGTAAGTCCTCTTTTCTTCAAAATGTGAAATACAAGTTAGCATAAAAATAGAGTCTTAAAGAGCTATACTCAAACAGCACTGAAAAAATAATTTTATTTCACTTCTGCCCGCTTCGTATGGCTATGCAGGTCTGTGTGTGGACACATCCATTTCTATATATAAACCAATCAGATTTGGTTTAGTTAACCTTCTATGGTTAAATCAAAACTGGGGGCACATTGTAGGAGAAACACATTCTTGCACAGAAAAAAGGAAAGGAAGGTGAAGGGCAAAAGGAAAAGGAAGAAAGCAGAAGGAGAAAGGAAGGAATAAGGAGAGGGAAAAGAAGCACTTAGTTTGTTTTCTCTGCGCAGAAAAAGTTTTCTCTACAGCAACAAGATGAGGCCAGAGGTTAAATGGTGCAAATGTGAACTTCACAGAAAGGAAGGTGGGCATGTAAGTATCACAAACAGAACGGATTAAGCGCTTTACTAAAAATAACCTGTCCCTTTGCTGTCCTTGTGTTTTAGCCCTATGATATCTCCTGGAAGAGACAAGCCTGTGCCTCGATACAGTCAATGTTTTTTGAATAATTCCCCTCCACATCCAAAAATACCAGCTCTCCCGAAAAAGGGTATTTCTTTCACACTCCATATTACACATGCCAAATACTTTATTGTACTAGATACAACCTCTAAACATTTACAGTAAGTGCACTTAGTAACAAAATTGTTTGCCAAACCTCATTGGCTCTCTCAATACTTTTGAATTACAAACACGGCTTTATTTAAACAGGAAAAATTAACAGATTCCTGAGTCTCCCACATACATTTCTGGTTATCAGAATTTTATCACAGGCAAACCGGAACATTACATGGAGGCCCTTGTTAAAATGCTGGCAGTTATCAGTGTGTTGGATTTCCATATACCACAGAAGACAACAGCACAGTTTAATATCCTTGTGCTATGTGTTTTACTTGTGTTTTTGTTTTGTTTCAGTTTTTTTTTAAGTTTGTTTGTTTTGTGAGGTTTTTTTGTAATTTTTCTTTTGTTTTGTTTGGGTGTTTTGTTTGTTTTCTTTAAATATCAACCTTCTTTTTCTTCTTGATAGATTTAGAAAAGAGGAGCTGGGTAAATAACTTCTTGGAAAATCCTCTAAGAGAAGAAAATGGAAGGAAAGATAAGAGCACATTTTCTTAAGGAGCTGTGGCTGAACAGGTGTGGGCGTTAATACTTTTTAAGCTAATTCTCTATTGGAAGTGGCCTTTCCAATCAAATGGTAAAGCCCAAGCAATTTGTCTGAACAAATGAGACAGGAGCTGCAAATCCCCTTCCTACAGACATCAGTGTATAGCACAGACTGATGGCTCACAGCAAGAACTGGTTGGAAAAGGCATGACAGGTACACTTGCAAAAACAGAAAAGCCCTTAACAGGCCCAGAAAAAGGAAAAGCCTGTATTTACCTCCGCAGCAAGTGGAAAGAACCCAGCCAGTTTGCCAAGACTGACCTCTGCCAGCTACCTCCAGACTTGTGGTCAGGAGGGACCCAGAACAATGACAGGGACACTGAGTATGGGGTCACACCTCAGCACAGCATGGGGACAATGCCTAGAGAAATGTCTTTGCCTGCTCTGCTAAGTATCACCTTGATTCACACAGACTGAAGGACACACCAGGGGTGTGTGCATCAAAGCCTATCCATCTGGTGGTGCTCTTTTTAATCCCATGTGGGAAGAGCAATCTGCAGAGCGGACTTTTATTTCTTTCACAGGAAAAGCTGAGTGTTTTTTGTCCATGGACACCTACTGCAGATAGATCTGGCTACAGCAGTGCCACAGACAGGAACCCCAGATGGCTTTACAGTAGTTAACTATGGTATCTGATTCTGGGGCAACACAAAGGCCAGAAAAAGCTACAAAACCTGCTTCAGAAGCAGTGTCCACTTGAGTTTTCCCTGACATGCTGCTCCTGGGACCCGGACTGGCCATGGTTAAACCCCTGCCCACCATACCACTACAGACCAAAAAACATAGTCCATGGAGTGACCTGAAAAGTTTCATTTCAATGCAATCCCACAGTGGGACAAATTTATGTTGATATTGAAAAGTTACTTAGAAGAGGAAGGAGAACTAAAACACTGGACATAAGACATGTCCTTTCATCTCTGACAGCTAAGTTATCCAGGGTTAGTTTGCCACCTGAAGATAGCAGGCCTGCCCTTTCCTTTTTACCAAGTGGCCTTCTCTCAGCCTTTGTTGCCCGCTTGTTTAAATGCTGCTACAGCTGTGATTATTTGGCAAAGGCAGAGTTAAAAAAAAAAACCATGGTGGATCTTGTGGCAACTATTAAAAAAACTCAGTTACTGGTGCACTATGGACAGAGAAGTATGTTTGATTTTAGGAATCACTGAAAAAGCCTTTTTTGGTCTGCCCTCTCGTCTATCTGCCCAGCTTTTAGCATCTCAGTCAGAAGCCAGACTGAAGCTGACAAGGAAACTCAGACAATTCAGAACAAAAAAGGTACTGACAAGAAAACCAATGTATCAAACATACATAGAATATAATTTCAACTTTTTTTATAAAAACTATATTTTTTCTGACCAATGGGTCACCCAGCCTCTCTATATATCACAGCAACAGGGAATTAAAATTCAAACGCCATCTTTTAAATTAGTTTTCTTATTTATACTGCCACTGAAAATGCATGAAGTAAGAAAATACATTTTCCTTGATCTGCAAATGGTATTCCTTTTAATACACAACTCCCCACCACTACAATTGCTGACACAAACACCATTACATTTGATCTTAAAGAGGATTTACTTGGACCAGAGGCAGTCAGCAACAGAAGAATTTTAATGACTGTGGGAGGATTGGTGGTATTTTAAGAAGTCTTCTAAAACCTTCTGAAGAATTTCAGATAAGTAAAAATAAGTGGGGTAATTTTTTCCCCGAAGTACTTTGCACCGTGTTTTCACATAGCAGAAGTGAGTTGTACAACTGCACAATGAGGCTGGAAAATCTGAATACAAGAGCAAAGCTTAAAAAAATTCTGAGATGAAAACAAATGGCATGGGAACCATTCTAAGCAAATGACTCCTTCTATTCCAGGCTCTGGTTTTTATTCTCTTTGCTCACTGGAGCTTTAATTTCATTAGCTTGCAAAGAACCACTCAATTCACAGATCAGATTTCTTAAGGATATAGGGACAACATGTCAACAACACAAAGCACTAATCAAATTTTTATACAGCAGCCACATGCTCAGTGAGTTCCTCTAGCAGAATTGCACAAGCAACGTTCCTCCTATTACATTTGATCTGAAACATTGCATTTCACCTTCTAGAAGAAAAGCCACCTGTTGTCAGACGTGCTCCTGGGTTAATATACCTGACAACTGAGATTTAACTGCTGCTAAGAGCTCAAAAGGTTCAGCTTCTTGAACTGTTGAGTGTCTCCTTGGGTTGATCAATGTGCCTGGACAGCAGCTGCCATCTGTCACAATCACAATGATGATACAAAACCTCCTTGGGCGTCTGTCTTCACAAGGGGCCTCTGAACCCACCCATGTCTCCAACAACCACACCACCCTGGTTTTCAAATTATTCACCCATGGCTTCTCAAAACCCACCCCACCTCCAGCAGGTTAAACTAGGGTGAATGATTTGCTGCTATTTTGTAACATCATCCTCCCACCCTATCTAGATGAGATTTAATAAAAGCATGCAAACAGCATTGAAAAGGACACTTGGAAAGGGCAACTCCCCAGCCCAAAAAATCCCAAACCCTAGAATAAAGTGTCTGTGATCTTCTACTTTTGTGGGGATGTTAGGAACAGGAAAAAGTGCTTTTGCTGGATCCAAGGAAGAAAGGAACTCCACGCACTCTTGAGAAAAGGCAATTGTTTTACAGTCAAATGTCCCCTGTCTTTGGAGGCAGTCTTACCCTCTCCTTTCTTCTGCTTACCTTGAACTGCTAGTTCAAGTATCAAGCAGGCACTAAGGAAAAATTATGAGTGGATTAGCAAGCAGATGCTTTTAAATGAAAATGTTCATACAGCCTGTTCTTCTGTTCCTCAGCACATTTCTGTGAATAAACCAAATCAACCTGTACATTCACTTGCTCTCAAATACAGTCAGAAAAAAGACTAATTTTGTTCAAAGTAAGTGGATATATTCAAAACATTGGTCAACTGGCAGATAATGTTGTATATTCTCTCTGCCTACTCCACGTTCCACAGTGTTCACAAAAAATTAGCTTGACAGTTCAGATGGATTTCAGTTTTATTGAAAGCAGTGTCAAAACTCTCACTTTTATTCAGTGGAGGCCATTTTTGTTCACTTGTTTCTCTTCCCTCCCTCAGCAATGAACTGCCTATTCCAAGCAATTTTATGCTTGTAAGCATAAATTCTGAGCATCTCCTCAAAGCAAGAGATGATGAAAACACTGCATTTTTCTGGGCTGACCCTCTACCCTCGATTTTTTCCCTGCCCAAATGGGAGAATATCACCTCTTAAGTTATATTCCAGTACCATACACTGAAGGATATACAGGTTTTTATTTTGTTGGGTTGTTTTTTTGTGAGTATGGGTTTTGAGTTTTGTTGGGGTATTTTTCCTTTTTCTTTCCTTTTTGTTTGTTTGTTTGTGTTTTGTTTGGTTTGTTTTTTCCTTTTTGTTATAGAGACAAATTACAGTGATGAAAACAGTGCCAGGAATTTACTGTTGATATATTTTACATTGTTAGGAGAACACAGTGTTTCCTGGAAAGAGGTCCCAAGTGTTTTATCAGCAAGATCCCACCTTTGCTCACATTTACCCCTGTTAAGGAACTTTGTTTAATATCACTGATTCTTAGCAACCAATATTCCCATAAGTGACATTTATCTTCAAAACAGTCTCATATGAAAAAAACCCCACCTGTTAGCTTAGGTATTTATAATAGCGTACATGCGTGGCTAATATCTGTAGTACGGTCCAGTCATTTGCAACAGATGACCACCTCGTAAAGTCTTGCTTTACAAAATAAAATCGTGCCTTGGTTCTTAGTAGCCCACTGCTTTTGAAATGAAGGGTGCATCACTTGAACGGTACCCCATAAATATTTCCCAGTGCAAAAAGGCAGAAGGTATTTTGTCTTCAATTATAAGAAAGGTTCCATAAAAACATACTTTTTTTTCCCATTAAAAATGTGTATACTTTTTGCCATGAACAAGATAGACATTCCAAGAATATGCCATAAATACAGTTTTTGCAATCTACCAACCTGACTGTAGCCCTTTAAGAGCCTTATGGATGTGTTCTACTTTAAGAACTTATCCATAAAAAACTTGGTACCCCTCACATATTACACATTACATACCACACTTCAAAGAAGAACCTTATATACATTGTGACTAAAGTACTGTTTATTTCATAATCTAAACAAACACTGGAATACAGTCTATGCTTTTCTACTTTCCGGCAGACTTTACAAAGAGGTTTTTTTTTTTTTTAATAATTAAAACCATCTGCATACACACAGAACATGCATTCTCTAACACCAGTAATGAAGGTAAGGAGAGTCAGTTTCCCTCATCTTCCTGTTGCCTGTGTTAGGAAAAAAAAAACTTTTCTTTTTACTGTAATTATGACAGTGTGGCTAAGGATACAAAGACTAGAGCACAGTTCTACTCCCTGCACAGAAAATGTTCATCACAAGCATGCTGATGGTGATACATATTACATGTCTATTAAATGATAGGCATATTTTTATCCCCTTTACTCCCTTTTTAAAAATACTAAGTGGCTACATGTAAATGCAGTGAAGCAGGTATAAGCTTAATTAATCAGAGTTGATTCAGACTGGCACCAAGATGCAGCAAAGTCCAACAAAGTCTCAGCAAGGCTTTCAACGGGCTATCAATGGCCTCTGCCACAAGAAAACTACATTCTGCTTTTTCAAAGTAGAAATCAAAGGCCTTACAGCATGGCCAGTCCTGTGGATGGGGCGGTCTGCGCTGGTGTGCCAGGCCCCCTGGAAAAGATGCACTTGTAGTCCATTAGTGTTTGAGAAAATGTGAGTGGGTTACCTTCCCCAGGGCCGTGTATCTGCCCCTCCCCGCGGCGTCGCCTGCTGCTCTTTGTCGGTCCCATGGCTGGCTGTGGTTTCACACCACAGAGTGGTCGTTGCTGTGGACGCCAGCCAAGATGGTGTGGTTGAGGGAGGATGCTGACCGATCTGAGCCTTCGGTGGGGCCACTGGTGCTCTCACTGCGCTGGCAACAAAGGATCTGCTTGAACGTCGCGCTCATTTCCTTGTCCCGGTAGGAGTAGATGATGGGGTTCATGGCAGAGTTGAACTCCGCCAGGAGTAAGAAGAATTTTTCATAGGCCAGGACATTGCACTGAGGGCAGCAAACATCGAGGAGCAGCAAGACTAATCCCGGGGTCCAGCAGACTATGAAAGCACCTGGAAAGAGAAAGAATGGGCAAAACACAAACTCCTCAAATATACTAATGCACCATTACTCATCAAAACAGCAAAAGAACCATCCAGCCAGAAGCAGAAATGGTTAATTTTTTCTTTCAAGAGCATCGTTCCCACACTCTCTTTTCACTGACCTGATGAGAGGGGTGCCTTTCAAAGATCTGTAAATAGTTATGTGCAGCACATCAAAAGAGCAAGACACAC
>VYZT01017422.1:0-25225 GCA_013400735.1 Pomatostomus ruficeps | reverse complement strand
TTGTGCTCATATGAACCCTTGATCACTGGATCAAGCTAAGCTAAAGAGAAATTTGTTAAATGACGTTTTCCTTCTGGATCCTCTGCTAAAAAAAGTCAGATGGACTTCCACAACCCCTGTGCTCATTCCATCCCCCCTTTCACGGGGTAAAAGAAACACACTGTAACTACCAGTCTTCTCAAACGACAACCACTTCCTTCAGGCTGCCGTTATCCTTTAAAAAATTAACTGTGCTGCCTGCCTGGAAAAGAAGTTATGTGACAAGTGCATTGTAANTGCCTGGAAAAGAAGTTATGTGACAAGTGCATTGTAATGGAAGGCCTTGGGTTTCTGACCAAATCTGTGGCACAGTACAGTACTTGTAAGATGTGGGACTGAAGCAAAGCAAGGGTTAATACAGCTGGGCTGAAATGCTCTCTGAAAGCACATGATCCTTTCTGACTATAGAAAAAACGGGCTACAATCAATCCCATCCTGTGAGACACTGAAACAATCCTTAAAATTATCAAACTTCAGGGCCAACAGGCTGAACTGATCCTTTGCCTGCACAAGAGCTTGTTTTCACCAAATATGGCTATACAAATTAGTATCAGCTCAGCATCTAGCCTTGTGCATTTGGGATCATTTGTAAGTAATTCACGGGATTATTCATAAAATAAGTAACTCAACTGCATACACTAACAGAGATGGTGATATGTCGTTTCATAGGAATTACATGGCCATTTAGCAAGAATTAATATTTCATTAAAATTCATGGTTATTATTAGCTCAGCAAGCAAATTATTGTAATTTAATTATATCTATGCTTCTTTTCAACTAGTCCATTGCCATTAATCATTCCTTCTCTTAACCACCTCAGGCAGCACATTCAAACATTCAAATGAGTCATTCAGATCCATTCATTTGATTATAACCATCTTATTTGACAACTTTTTGTTTTACTTATGCAAAACATTTTATTTTCTTGCATGACATGTTAGAATTAACAGCCTGGTGGGCTGTGAGCTCTAGATACTAGAATGATTCATCTTTATTTTACTAGTACAATTATTTTAGAGTGAGATGACACACAAGACACCTACTCTCTGTCCATTTTGCATTTATGTGTCACTTGTTTTTTCACAGAAGGATTCAGTGGTACACCTTGGCATCCCTCCTGGCCTCCAGGGTCTCAAAGTTATCTGCATTTCCACGCATACAAGAAAACAAAGTTGATTTCCTAAAGGGAGAACTTTTGGGGGATAAAGTTCAAGGCTGATAATCCTCTCCAACAAAAACCAGGTAATGGACACAAACCTGAATAGGGAGGTATAATTTCAAAAGGTTATGTGAATAATCAAAATAAGACAGAAAGAGATCTGGCCCTAATTCTTTCAGTTACAGAGAAGTGCCTAGCAGCAGCCTTTCCTGGAAGAACAATTCAGCTGCACTTCAAATTCTGAAAACACCCTTTTTATTACTAGCAGTAAATCCATTTTCAAAGGTGAAACAGGTAAATATGTGAAATCCAGCACACTGTTTAATTTAGGTATATTCCTACCAATTCAGTGGATTTTTCATCAATATTGTGAGTACTAATTCCTAAATAAATGAATATTCTGCAGGCATTCATGTTCAAACTATAAGCACTGTATAGAGAGATTCAAAAGAAAAATTGATGGGCATGATACACAGGAATATAAACAAGTATCTGATATTTGCAGTCCCTTGAATGCTTAAATTATGCCCATGGATCACCAGTGCTCTGGCAAATGCAGACTGTTAACTCTACTTATTTTATCTCCTTGATGGAAAGTTACTAAAAGTAAACATGTTTTCTACTCCTACCACAAGAGTAACAGATGGTCTTCTGTGGTTTTACAGGAGGTAGGAGGGAAAAAAGGTCCCCAAATTATCTTTATGTTAAGAATCCTTCCACGGAGAAAAGGGAGGAAAAAAGAGAGAGAGAAAAAAGCAGCAAGGAAAAAATAGAGAACAAAGAGAGAACAAAGAGAGACAGAGGAGACACAATGAGAGTGAATTCTTAAATATTTTTTTCCACTCAATTTTTGGTTTGGTTTAGGGGTTTTTATTTCATTGGTTTGGGTTTAGGGTGTTCTCTTTATCTAGGCAGTGTTATAAGTACTATAATTATCAGCACTTACATCACTGAAAGCTGAATTGATGAGTGTGATGGGGTTCCTAATCCTTAAAAATACCCAACTACCATTAATCTGTGTTTCTATGAATTTAGGCACATTGAGACCCCATTCTATAACCTTCACCTTCAAGCCTTGGAAGAGGTTCCCTAAGTTCAGTACCTTGGCAAGATGGTCTCCCATTCCCATAGGGACCTCGCGCTCCTTCTCATTATCGGTTTTATTGCCCAGCAAAAGAACAGGCACATTCTCCCCAGTTGCCTCCTGCAGAACAAATAGCAAATATCAGCTGAGGCATTGAATTCAAAAAACCACAGATGAAGAGGATAAAAGCTAACAAATGTCACAATATAACAAGACATTTAAAGCTTCACACAAACCAGGTACGTGCCGCTTTGCTTACAAACATGTCAGGAATTAAAGTTGGATAAGAGACATGAAAAACACAGAATGCTAAGATTACACTAACTAGGGATTTTTTTTTTAATAACAGCACAGAAGCTCATTCGACTCTATATTAAAATGGGAGAGATAAAATCATCATGCTACACAGGCTCAGATATTATGTGTTTATAGCCACTGCTTTTCTAATTACATGGCCAGGAAAAATAATGGCAACACCTGGGCACTATTATGCCAAATGAATTACATGCAATAGTGGAGAAATACACAGAATAGGCTCCCAAAAATACATAGAATAGGCAGAAATCAAAATTCATTCTGAAAAGGGTTATAATTATCACAGTGAGTGCTTTCATTAGGTGGGCTGAATGCTACAGCAGTAAATGGACTTGGCTGTATGTCCAGCTTAGCAACAGTTTGCAGCAAACAAAAATTAGTTAGCAAGGAAGAGTGAACTATTACAGCTTGGAAAGAAGTTTTGACCACAATATTCCATTTTTCTTAATCAAAATGTCCAACGCTCCTCTAGCTTTTACCATACTGAATTAAAACATGCCACTGATCTATTAAGATCATATAATTAGCAAGGGCCTGTTCTTTCCAAATGCATGCTAATATTACTTCAATAAGGCTACTCCTACCTGGAATAACTATGACTGTTTGGAGGCATTTAAATGACTGAGCCCTAATCTGAACTCCTAAAGCCATCTCTTGGCTATTATGGGGAACAGTGTATTAAACTAGAGCACAGCCCAATAAAAGCGGATTAAATAATCTTTGCTATCAATTTGTCCCTCACTTTTCCGTGAGCAAACAGGAAGTCACACTTTGTTCTTGCTACAAGTCAGCCCTTTGTGGCAGCTGCCTCAGTTTTACTTTTACTTTTTGTTCTGGCCACAACCAAATTCCATTGCTTACACTCTTAATATGTTTTAATTTTTAACTAACTGATGTCACTCAGTGGCATGGGCTACGATTTTCTTTTCAAGTGCTTGAAAGGATGATCCCTAGGAAACTGAACTATCACGAGGCAGTTTCACAGCACTAATGTAGATTACATAGTTCTAAATTTATGGCTTATGTTCACAATATAGTCTATTTTCCACGAGCTACACACTTGGTTATCAAACTGCCAGTGATGATCAGTGATCACCAGATCACCATGACTGATCCAAAACACCTCTCAGTGCTAGCAGTGATCCAGTGGAGGTCATCAACTAAGCTCCCTTCATGAGAAATCAGAGGACTCCATGCTGGCATTTCCCCACCACTTTCATCTGAAGTTCTTAAAACCTTGGAACTATGATATTTTTTCATAGACATAGAGATCAAAAAAAACTTCACTGGCAACAGTGCAGACCAAACTCACTAGCATAAACATAATTGTGACAACACAAGAAACATGCTCTCTGTTTTATCCTGCTAACAGCCCTTGTTCAGAAGAAGGTAGAGAATGACATCAGGGTTCAGATTTAAAGTTATGTCAAGTTACCTCAATGCTTATCAGCCACTGCTTGACAGCTGTGAATGTGTCTTTTGCTGTTATGTCATACATCACAATGACTCCATCAGCTTTCCTGAAAAACTGCTTGGTAATGCTTCGGTACCTACAAGTAAGAACCTGGTTACAGCACCCTTCAACAGAAGGAACAATCTGACAAGTTAAAATTTATAGTAATTCCTCCCTGCAAAGGCAAATAAATTATTGGAAAAAAAAAATTTAAAAATCTTTGGGAAAGCTCCTCCTGACCTTCTTTAATTGATTCTGGGTTAGGCTGGATAACTAGCTACATATCTCACCTTCTCCCACCTCTTTCATTTTAAGCTTGGAGCAGAAATTTCCCCCTCACTAAGTGCTCTTCTAAAGCTAGTTAGGTTTTTTGAGACCTTTTTCCCAAGATTCCTGTAGAAAATGTAGATTGTCATTATCATCTTTGCTTTTAGTAATAGCAAGTGACACAATAGGTGAGGAGATGGGGAAGGAAATTACCACTGAAAGCTTACAAACACCTAGAGTTCTACTGCAGTGGTATTGTTTTGGTAAAAAACACCTCTTTTTTATCTATTAAGGCATTTTCTGCTACAGAAATAATTCTAGGTGCCTTTTAAAATCAGTCTTCCTCCAAAGAAATAGTGTGGTACTAAACTTTTCAGAGCTTAATTAAGAATCTTTCTTACAGACTGGCAGTTTTTCAGTGGACTTAGCAGCAAATCACCACATTAGTGCTGCAAGGGAAGGAGCTAAACTGTGAATCCACTGGATCTATTAGGAACGCTCCTATATTTGTTCCTCTTCCAAGAAGCAGGATTAGGTCCATGCTTAATAATCTTCAAACAGATGATTCAAGGAAGCGAAACCTTAAAATGCGTATGGGTTTTGAGTGGCACGGAGTTAAATCTCATCATACTGTCTGTACTTCGAGCAATGAGTTTTGTAGCCTTCATCCCTCCAATTCTCTCCTCCATCCCAGTGGATGGGGGAGTGAGGGAGCAGCCATACAGCTTGGCTGACTACCAGGGCTGAACCACAACAGAAACTTCCTCACCGTTCCTGGCCAGCAGTGTCCCAGAGCTGCAGCGCTACCTGGGTGTGATCTACAGTGACAGTTCTCACGTTGTAATCCACACCTGCAGCAGAAATGCAAAGTAAGTGTCTCTACATGCTGTTTGATCTTTGGAAACTGGATGCAGCAAATAGCAACAATTCCAGAAAGGTAACAAGACAAACGCTGCATTAAGAATTATGTCCAGAGTCTCCAGCTATCAGAGAACAAGAGTTTTTATTGGCTTGAAGTTCTGCAGCAATAAAATACTGAATGGTAATAGAGTTTTGTAAAATATGCAAGGTAAGTCACTTTCCAAATCACAGAACATGAGTCAAGGGTCCATTTGACAGTCCACAGCAGTCTAAGCCATTTAGCCTGGAATTCACTGTACAACATCAGTTTTATGAAATGTGTTAGTTTAGTCTGAGCTAACCACATAGGTGCCTTCTACAGTTAGTGGAAACAAACAAGGCATGGCACAGTGAACAGTGGAACCTAAGATAAATGCCAAAGATAGATGGACGGAACATGTGGAGAATACCCTATTCAGAACATAGAAGATGAGCTCACTTCACTTAGGTTAGTGGAGATAAAAATTCATTTCTTTAAACTTGTAAATAATCCTCTCCCAACTTCTCTAACCTGTGAAGATGTAAGTATCTTCTAGATATTTATAACAACAATAATTAGAGTCTTAAATGTTACTCAGTCACTACCTCCTCCTAATGACAACCTGCTTTTTTTACACATCGAACTATATCATAGAATCACAGACTCATTGAATAATTCAGGTTAGAAGGGATCTCAGTAGGTCAGTAACAATATCTTTGGGGCTATTTTCCACAACAATGGGACTTTTACCAGTGGCATTAACGGAGAAGCATCTATGCCTGCATTCCTTCAATAGGCAATTAAAACATTTGAATGGCGAATATGTCCACTTTTTGTATCTCAAGGGAAGAAATCTGAACTATTCTGTAGAAATTCACCGAGAACACTCCTCCCCATATTGTTCACTTGACTCTTCCATTGTCTGTACCTTGCCAGCTGTAGCCCACACCCATGAAACTCATTCATGTGAACACTAAATCAAAGCTATGACAAATGCTTTCTTGCCATTTTCTTTGCAAGAGCCCTGGATGCCCAGCCAAAAGATGGAAAAGGTCAGGCTCATTCCTGTGTTTTCCCTTCTGGAAAATTGCACACACTGTGCAAGACCTCAGTGTGTAGAGAAGTGCATCAGCCAATTACAGGACAACATGGATAGCACACAGCATTTAGGTCTACAGGATACAGAAACAGACAACTGCATGTAGGTGTCTAAGCTCCCATTCCAGTTACTGAAGATACAGTCAATGAAAAACTAGGACATTACTAAGCCCACCTTGAAGTAGGTAAGGTTTATTTCATACATGGTACAGAATAAGGTCTAAATATAGGCTAAGCATAAATAATCTGATCATTTAACCCAGTTGCACTGCAATAACCTATACTTCAGTTTTTGTACCTTGATTTTGTGTCTGACTTTCAAAAGCTTGGTCTACATCTTCAGGCAAGGTAAAAATAATGTAGGCTTTGAAAACTTTGGCTTTGAAAACGCTGGTCTGACATATTTTTTTGGTGATTAGTATAATGCTAAATATTCAAATATGTAATTCAGATATTGTACTTTCTCCTTGAAACAAAATCAGATTACTCAGAGGGATAGAGATGAGGTATGAAGGTGGAATGCTTAGTACAGTGCGGTTAGTACAGTTCAGTATACTTGCAGAGTACAGAATAACTGTTTCAGAACTCTGAGATCTACAAGGAAATTCTAGCTTCACAGAAATCAGTAGGATTTTTCTGATTTATCTCACTGCTGCCAGGACTTCAGTACAGAATCTACTCTGAAACCTCTCCATCAATTATATGCTTCCCAATTTAGGAGAACCCACTTTGCATGTCCTACTTTAACAGCATCTGTATGCCTCTGTTTCATAACACAGGGCCTAATCTCATTAGAAACTGTTAAGTACTGTCAGAACAAAAATAATAATAGTTATATTGTTTCTTAAACTTACCCACAGTAGCAGCTGTGCCTGGGAAAAAACGATCTTCACAAAATCTTCTTAAGAATGAAGTCTTTCCAACACTCGAATTGCCCACAAAAATGATCTTGAATAAGCGCTCTGGGACAGAGTTTATTCTCTCCTCCTTCAAGTAAGAGCAAAAATTAGCCTCCAACTGTTCTATAAATCCTGTTGACTCTCCAGTTAAAGGCTGATATGGGGAAAAGAATAGATTTTATCCTATCATATCCTTCATTACTCATGAAGCAATATTCTGTTTCTTAAAATAACTCAGCATTTCAGATGTTTGCCATGCATCATTCCAGATCATCCAAAGTGCAGTGATTCGCACTGAGCTCTGGAAGTGTACTGAATATGGACCTTTACATGAAACTGCCAAAATAAAACAATTTATGTTCATAGCCACAAATCAAAATTTATAAAGCTTCACACAGCTCTGCTCAGTAGCTTTATCCTATACCAATTACACAGAGGAAGCAGCATATCTTCATCTAGGTAACAGAAGCAAAGTCATGATTTTTTGGCTTATGCCACCAGATTCTTCTCTCTGCTGCTACCAAAGAGCCAAGAACTTTCATCCAATTACTGCATTTCTACATCTGTTTAACATTACAGGCAGAAGCATGGAGGAAAGACACAGAGAATTAGACCAGTTAATCAGGCTGTAAACATTCAGCTATGTTTCTGTCATTTTGCTTTTTAAGCAGAAGGAACAACAATTTGTTCTGCTTATCCAGGTCCTGTTTACTGCAGGCTAAGCTAAGTGGATGCTGGAGAGAATATTTATATCCTCTGTCAAGTAGGCCATCAGTCTTTTGTATGTAGATCAGGAGTTGCTTAGGGGAGCACTCTGTATCACCAGCTGGTTTGCAGGGGGTGCCCTAGCTGGTATCTTCTATTTTGTGTAAAGGTGAAGGAAGAGGGAGATAGAAAGTTTATTTTCAATGCTGCAGAAGGGTAGCAAGATCACGGATGGTCCTGACATCTGTTTCTTGAGGTGTGGGTTGCAAGGAGGGAGAGGAGGGAAAGGCAGAGGAGGGAGGGAAAGGCCCTCTGCCAGTCATTTGATGTGCAGAGTCCATGAGACTGCTGCCTTCATGAAGACATCAGAACTGAATTCACTGCCCGATAGTCCTTTGAATGAGACATTGAAGTCTACACTTGGAAGTGTTTTCTGCAAACATACTGAACTCTTAGAAAAAGAAGTAGAGAGCTGCTCTTGATGGGAAAAAAACCAAACAACAAAGCCTTGAGCTGCTGTCTTCATGTGAAAATAAAAAATCATTCACTACTGTGGGGACAAAAATACATGTCTCTTTCATGAGCTGGGCTTATAGGCCATCACAGGTATAGAAGGGTTTCTTATTCCCTTTTTCTACTAAAATCCCAAACCCCATGGCAACTATACGCTACTAGTAATACACATACATTTATCCAAAGCACATTCTCAGTCCTGCTGAAAACCATTCCCAGCTTATTAGTCTGTGTGCTCTGGGAAAAAAAACAAGCTAACATACAATCATTAGCTTGGCAGTATTATCACAGTGCTTCTGAGAACCATAGCTTAATATATGGACTACGTGACCTGAAATACTTTGTCCCTGGTCATACACACTCCAGTAGCACTAAGACTCAGAGACCCCAGAGGCCTTCAGCTCAACTCCCAAAACAATAAGAAGTCATTTTTCACTGAGGTGTATCAAGTCCACTCATGAAAATAACCTTAATAACCAAACTTGATTATAAATCTGCATATGAACACTATGCTAAGGCATAAGCTACTCCATAGTCTGCCTCAACAAAGTGCTGATGGGAAAATGGAATAGCAGTAGGGTGTAGATTTATTTTAGTTTACAATGCAGTCTGAAAAAGTCTTCCCTACATGTGTCTTTTGAGTGGTCTTTATATAAACTAGCCAGGCAAAGTAACACACCTAGCTTTTGTACAATTTAACACAAATGTGGGGGATTACAGGTATAAACATAGTAGATTCCATATTGAAAGATCAGAGGGGAGAGGATGTGAATCTCAGGCAGAAGGTTTGGACAGAAAATCTTGCTTTAATTTCCATTATGGTTCGTTCAGGTACTTTCCCAGTGACATTTCTGGTAATGTTAACTGCAGCTTCACCTTTATAGCCACTCAGAAAAACGCTCTGAGTGTCAGCTCTTAGATGAAACAGCAGTTGCTTGGCCTCATGCACTGCTGCCAACGTTCGTTCTGCTCACCTGTAAGATGCAGTAGGTCATACAGGATTAGCAGCTGAATTACTATGAATACACGGTTATTAGAAAGGCTTAATGCCAGCAGCTAGGAGCCTGAATTCCACAGAGTAAGCAATAAGATCATGGAATGCAGCAATACAAAGCCACTGTAGACTAGCTATAATAAGAATCGAGATCTAGTTCCCACCCAGCTGAGAGGAGCTGTTTTCAAGGGGCACGACTGCTGAAACAGGGCAGGCAGGACAGGTTTGTCCTAGCTGGCTAGGGTGAGCTACCTGGCTTTTGTCATCCTGAAGTCCAGTGATGCCATGCTTTGAAAATGTGATACAAAATAAGTCATACAGCAAGCAAAAAGCATGCATTGAATTTAATCATTTCAAAAGGTGAAGCTCTCCTCTGTACCCTCGACATTTTATTAAAAGGTACCACTTAGAAATTATTATGTAACCTTGGCATAATTCTATCATAATTTTTAAGATATGCTTGCTTCTTCTAAAAGAACCATATAATTATGACCAAGCAAACCGATTTTTCCTATACTTTAATCTTTTTAATATGTGCTTCAAGAATCTAAAAATGAGTAATACTTAACAATGATTCTAAAATTAGAAAACAAGCACAGCTAGCTCTGAAGCAATAGCAGTGCAAAAAGAACTTCAGACTCCAAAGAAATGTACCTTCCAGCATATTGTTTTAAGGATTATTACTGAGTGGTGAATTCATTGCTAACATGCATATACAAGCTAGAGCTGAATAAAAAAAATAGAATTTCAATTTGCCAAATAAAACTCTTTTCAAAAATAATTAAAAAGTAATGATATTCCTCTCATTATTTCTCAGATAATGGAATAGCTACCAAAGCTGACTCAAAAGTATCAGAACATCAGAAATATCACTTTGTGGCGAAAAAAATTTTTTAAAAAATTAATTTTTAAATAAAAAGACTTGCTTAAATTTTAAGAAAATTTCTACCTTTCTGTAGATTGTCTCGTATCATCTGTTACGAGGCTTAACTTTACTTTCCCTACACAGTCCTTCAAATGTAAGTCTATGCATACATTTTCCACAGTTACCACTCCTTTAGGCAGAGTTTCCCTTCTTCGCACCTTCAGCACTTGTCCACAGTAAATTTTCATCCCCCACTTCATGCAATGGCTTAATGTGTCATGCTTCAACTTAGAAAACGAAATAATTTCAGATTCTAGGAATAATGCATTAACCTTTGACACCACTTCATGTCATCTACGGTCTTTCAGAATAGGATAGAACAGAACAAGAGACTTCCAGTTGGATGGAGCCTACTATGCCCTAGTCCAACTGCCTGACCACTTCAGGGCTGACCAAAAGTTAAAGCATGTTATAAAAGGCATTATCAAAAAGCCTCTTGAACATTGACAGACTTGTGGCATGGACCACCACCCTAGAAAGCCTGTTCTTGTGTCTAACCACCCTCTCAGTAAAGAAATGCTTCCTAATGTCAAGTCTGATCCTCCCCTGAAGCAGCTTTGAACTATTCCCACACATCCTACCACTGGATCCCACAGAAAAGGGACCAGCACCTCCCTCTCGCCCTCCCCTCCTCAGGAAGCTGCAGAGAGTAAGGAAGTTGTCCCGCAGCCCGTTTTTCCAAACTGGACAAACCCAGAGCCCTCAGCCACACCTCAGAGGACACAGTGTCCAGCCCTTGCACCGGCTTTGTTGCCCTCCTCTGGATGCATTCAAGGACCTTCACATTCTCCTTAAATCATAGGGCCCAGAATGTCACACTCTGCTCAAGGTGAGGTCTCCTTTGTCCTCTTACATTGGACAGCGTTTCCTTCCCTACGGGCTGTTCTCTAGAAGATGATGATGAGTGCTCCATTGATTGCTCTCTGGTTTTGTCATTCATTTCCATCTCAGAAGTATTTTCGTCTTCCCCAGTCCATCTGCTCCACTGCTTATCAACCAGCCTGTCAAGAAGCTGGGGTAGGTGATCCTCTTCAATTGATATTATTCTTTGGAGATGTGATGTTTTAGGCACTCCTCCAGTGACTCCAGCATCAGGCTCTTCAGAGAGAATTCCATTCAGTCCAGCAGAATTCCTTCTCTTTGAGTTACTGAAAATATCATCTTCTTCAAATGAATGGCTAGACAGAGAAAAAACGAAGTACATCACAAAAATATAATGGACCTGCTATTTCACTCTGAATTTAATCTGAATAGCTGAATTTAATCTCCCATGGTTTTGACTAGTCACAGCAGGCAGAGGAGAGTCATTCCAATGTCTGCTGAAAAGTCAGCTCATCATACCATATGTATATATGTAGCATGCTTGATAATTATAAGCATAATGGGGAAAGCCAATAACTTACAGGAGAAATCTGAACCAGAATGGAAAACATTAGATTAACCTCAATTCTAACCTCATAGAAGAGTTAAAGTAAATTTCTCTTTCAAATTTCCTGTGAGTTTCTCCTTTCCCACCTCCCACTCCCATTCTGGAGGAATAAAAGAGCCCCCCAACCCAGATCCTTTCTACGTGTAATCTAATGCTCTCTTTAGTAGATAGGAGGGACATGGGTTTGTTTAATATGGATAAAAAAAGTCCAGATGGAGATTCAACATTGCACCATATTAGCACAGGGTCATGGGCAAATTTTTGTGTCTCCCAGCATACACTCATCCACAATGGGGAACCCTCTTGCTTTTCCAGACAGTACACTTGCTTTATGTGAAAATTTGGCTCTTCATTTTCAAATTTTTTAATGAGCACAGTAATCTTATAGTGACAGACACTTTAGAAATACACTCTTTGAAACGTTCAAAAATATCAGAAAGAGAGCATCCCACATCTTCTTTCTATGTGCCTCACCATACTCAAACAGGGAACACATGAAAAAGAGTTCTTACCTGTTAGGCAGCATCTTGCCCTCTATGTATTTCCCAATGATAGACCCTGATCTTTGCTTCCAGTTGGCTTTTGGAACAGTTGTTTTGCATTTCTGCAGAAATACAGAATATTTCTTATAATTTAGTTCTGCTATTCATTATGGTTAATTGCCCTCATTCCTCATACTTAAATAATGCAATGCAAATGAAAGAAAAAAAATGTCAAAAAAAATCCTGGAGGTATAAATGCTTCAGAATTCCAACTGAAAAACAATTAGAACAGGGAACTCCAGATGCTGCAAAAATGCATCTGCTTTGTAAATAAAACAGCACAATGTCATGAAAAAAACTAAATGGATTTTTTTTTTTTATGCCAGCAGCTTCTTGTTGGACTAAGAACACAAGCAAATATAAACTAAGTGGCCTTAGTCTCCTGACACAAGGTTAGATCTAGAACATCTTATGGGTCAATTCTTTGCTGCTGCTTAAAAAGTTAATAGGATCTGCTCTTACCCCAGTCCAAAGAGGTATTCAGGTACTGATTCAGGTACTCAGTTAGTGTACTGTTGTATAAATGTTTCAGGATATTACCTACTCTTGATTGAGTAAATTAACACAATTTAATTGTTCAATTTTTTGCATATTTTTTTCTTTCATGATTGCATCCTTAGTTTCTTCTAAAATACATTCATCTCTCCTCAGATAGCTCCCACTTTATAATACTAAATATGTAGCTCTTAAAATTGTTCAGCAAATTAAAAAAATCTTATTTTCAAGTGAGAAAAAAAAGACAAAACCAATTAAGAACAGGGCAACATTTAAGTGGCACAAAAGTCCATCTCCTGCACAGTCTTCTGTTCTCCTTCTTTTGAAGCTGTTCTCATATGTCTGCTCAAGAGTGGGTTTGAAAATAATAGTTAGTTACCTGTAAAAATATGTCACGTTCATCCTTGAGATGTTTGTTCCTCTCTCTGCAAAGAGAACACAAACAAAAGAAACACTGAAGCCAAGTATTTAGAACTGTTGACTTTTCTACTCCCCACTAACAGACAGACTGGACAGTTGGCAGTGTAAACCTTTCACCATCCTTTATTTGTATTCTCACCTCAGCCAGTTCCTTGTCTGGGCTATTGATTCTCCAGCAGGGCTATGCTGATTAAAGCTAGATGGGATCTGGATCTCTTTCTGTATTTCATCTAAACAAATGCCTTAACACATAGAAATCCGTTGTGGTCAATATGCCTCCACTTACTATAAATTAGAATGGTTAATGATTTTCACAGTAAAGATGACCTCTTAATGTGGAGAGGGTGCAATGAATACCATCTCTTGTTCATCTGGTGACAGGTGTGAAGGCTAGTTATGCCCCTCTGAGGGCTACAGTTGTGGCTGCCATGGAAAAGTCACCCTAGGAAAACATCCATCTTCCATCCTTTCTGCAGAAACAATGAAAGTATCAAGAAACAAATACTCCAGGCAATCAGCAAGCTCTGATCAGATCTGACAACACACCTGCTTAGCACATCATCTATTGTCTCCATCACACTGCAAAACAAGAGCCTTTCCTCAAGGCTGCAAAATTTTTAGGTAACTTTAAAATGAGGCCTCCTGGAGGAAATGCAGTCAATGAAGGCCTACAGGCAGGTGCAACCTACAGCCCACGCTGACTGACTACTGAGCAAACAAAACCCAACACTGCTGCACATTAAAAAGAGGGCTACAGTTGTTTGAACACAGCTCCGAACTTTGGAGTCTATCAATAAAGCAATGTTAGCTAAATACATTTTGGTATCATTTTACAAATATTTTGGGGAAAGAATCTTCATTTTGGCTCAACTCCCAGGACTTGAGAAGCAACAGAGCCTTTCAGTAAGCTCCTGCAGCTCGGTTTCTACCACAGAACCAGCTTAGAACTGTAACATGCTGTTCTGTTTTACATTTGACTTTTGGAAAGATTGTCCTACAGTACTGAATTGTCAAAACGAAGCACATCTTTCAGGTGTGCTGCCTTCTACTCTATGCAAGAACAGAGCATACAAAAGTCTTTTGTAACCATTTTTACTATCGTTTGTGTCATTATCCTGTAGCAGGTTGACCTTAACTGGCTGCCAGATGTACACCCAGCCACTCTCTCACTCTGCTTCCTCAATACAACAAGGGAAGATAATAACATGGAAAAGCTTTTAGGCCAAGATAAAAGACAAGAAGATTACTTACCAACCACCCATTACAGACAAAACAGGCTCAATTGTAGGATGATGAGAAACAGAGATAAAACTAAAATCACCTTCTCCACAATTGCCTTTCTTCTCAGGCTCAGCTTTATTCCTACACCCTCAGCTCTTCTACCTCCTTACCAATCCTGAGTGGCACAAGGGGAGGGGGAATAGTGGGGTTTGTGGTCAGTCCATATCAGCTTCTGTCTGCACCGCCTTCCTCCTCACACAGTTTTCTCACTCCAGTGTGGGTACCCTCACACAGGGTACAATCCTTCACAAGCTCCAGCACAGATCCCTTCCATGGGGAATAGTCCTTCAGGGATGGACTGCTCCAGTGTGGGTCCCCCATGAGCCACAGTTCCTGTCAGAAAACCCGCTCCTGCATGGGCTCCTCTCCACAGACCAAGCTCCTGCCAGGAGCCTGCTCCTGCGTGGACTCCGCACAGGCTACAAGGGACTCTGCTCCAGAGGTGTCTGAAGCACCTTCTACCCCTCCTTTGTCACTGACCATGGTGTCTGAAGGGCTTTCTCACATGTTTTTTCCTCACTCCTCACTCACAACTGCTGTGCTGTTTTCCACTCTTTCTTACTGAGGCTTTTCCAGAGGCACATCGTGGCTGTGGGGCTCCACCGTGCCCTGTGCTGTGTCCATTGTCACAGCGCAGCCCTGGCTTCTTCTCTCTGGCACAGAGGCTGCCCCAGTGGCACCCCACTGTCAACACCTGGCCACCTACACTCACTACATATCCCAACATAATTTCATCTTTTAATGCATCTCTTTAGAATTCTGTAAGAAGTTCTTGAATGGAAGATCTACATTACCTTAAAAAGTCCAGCTGCTTCAAAAGTCCTGACTTCTCTCTCTGTAAGGTTTCTGTAACCCGGTACACCTCCCTGGAATAAAAAAAATAAATAAATAAAATTGTTCTAACCATGGTAAGCACACAGCCAAAATCCTTCCTCCTAGGGGTATCTACATTTGAGACTCAGCTTCTTCAAAACTGTAGATTCTATTCTGCATGAATGGTTATTAATTTTAAAGAAGTTTATTCAGTAAAAGGCCCATAGTAGCACAGCAGTATGAGTTAGCAGACGAAGGAGTAGAGGTTCTTTTTTCAAAAAATATTGCTTTTTAGTTTCTTCATCCAGAGAGCTAAATGTATGTTGATACTGGCACTTGGAGCATTCAGAAAAGATACACTGCTGAAATACTTCTCACTCATGGCCACTAGAAAACAGGTGACATTTTATCCAAAATTAGAGCTTATCTTGCTGCTGGGAACCATATGTCAGGTTCACACATAACTACAATTCCTACAATTTCTTTTCAATTCCTGACACTTATGCAGCCATTTTAACACCATTTTCTTTTATTTAACACAATGTGGTGTCTGGTCTTAAATGTTTTTTTTGCCTTTCAGTGAAGCCTCAAGTTCTTCCTGTGCACTGTCTGAACATTACACCTGCTTCAACAGCTCAGGTCTTACCAGACTGATACAGATGTTTAAAGCAACACTGCAGGTGCAGTTGAGTAGGGCTGAGCTCTAATTCCATAAACCACTATTGAATCCAAAGGGCTTTGTAAATGCAGAAGTATTATTCAGCAGTCTGACCACTGGGCAGATTTCCTCTGTAGCTTTTAAATCAGATCATTCCATAGTCTTTGCTCTGGATCTGAAAAGAGAGGCCTCAAAGAGGAAACAAACCACCTTGAGGAGGAGTATTTCTACTGTCTACTTCCAAAACACACATCAAACATGCAAACCTAAAAATTCTAGTCACAGTGGCCACTCTTTAACGTTAATTTATCAACAAAGGTCATTATTTATATCCTCAAGAAAAAAGAAATAATTAATAACTAAGTAGAGCTTGGGCACAAAGCTTAAGAGAAAAAGAATGTGACATTTGAACTGATGTTCTGCTCTATCCTGAAATATGTCAAGCAGCAACACTCTGAATTACATAGTTCATTGCTGCAATGGCTAGGTACATCTGTCATTCATGTGCTCTCCATTGGCAACGAGAGGGTTTTACAGATCCCTGAGCACTTTCTTCAAAATGGACTTCAGTGAACATTTCTGGCAATTACAGCTTCAGGGTAATGATGCTTCTGCTTGGTGCAGAAGGCTGGAGCAAGACAGGTCACAGGTCATTTCTATCCCTCAAAATATGAATTGTAAATATTTCTTCTTGAATTTTGTTTATTTTTGTAATTCAGAGTCAGAATCTGAAATCCACATTTTAACTGGAAGCCCCAAAATTATGGTTCTGAATTGCCATTAGGCTTTGTGGGAATTGTGATAAGCTAAGTTTTATCTTGCTAGGTTTACTTTTGATGAAGGAAAAAAAGAAGATCCTAGGCATCTCATAGCCATAGTGCATTCTGAGAAGCAAGTTTCAAATAGACTTAGCATTGAGGAGGACGGAGCATCGTGTCCCTCAACTGTCCCTCAATTTCCGTAAGAAAATTCCACTGGTATTTCAAAACTAAGACATTACAAGGCTTTTTAATTCCAAATATCCTCAATCAATGGCAGTGGGGAGGATACTGACATTTTGAACACATAGCGAAACACTCCATAGAAGCCAGATATGCTACAGAAAACATGCTGAGTTACCTGGGGGAAAGCAGCTAGCACTGCACTCAGCTTTGCAGGTGGTTTCTGCTTATGACACAAGCTTAAATCTCAGGACTGAATACCCTGAGGAGGCCCACTGGCACACTAAGCAAGTGCACTAGAACTTCTGCAGCTGGAGACTTACATTTCCTTCTCCTCATGGAGTTTTGATGCCTCCTCCTGAAGCACCTGTAGCTGTTGTTGAGCCAGGCTTAGTTCATGGGATGTTCTCTCCAGGTCTCTCAGCAGCTCCTGGTTAGTCAGCTTCAGCTTGGTGTTCTCTACTTTGGTTTCTTCTTTGCCACTGAGGAGTTCTGTACACTGATGCTCTAACTGGGGTGGAAGAAAAGAGAACAGAAAGCATTACAACTAACTGAGCATCTTGGGTTTGAGGCTTTCAGTTTGGGTCTTAGAGGTTAGCTGAGTAGGGAGCTATTCCTATCAAAGCCAAGAAATGAATAAAACACATATGGTGCTCTTCCACTGCTCTCTGTACAGACATAATTATGTTACACAAAAACAAAGCCATTACACTCTATGACTGAATTTTATCCAGTTCAAAAACACACCACTACCAAACCATAAAAAAGGTGCTACAGAGCAGATTAGCAGCATTTAGTTGATATTCACAACTGCTATTTTAGACCATTTTCCACAAAGACAAGGCCTATACAGAGTAATTCAGATTTCTGTCTAAAAACGGTTAGATTTAAATCTGATAGCTGATAAACCTTCCCATCCCCAGCAATATGAACAACCAGTAACCTTTTTGCCACCTCAGACAGCTCTGCCAAGAAGTGTGAATTAGAGCCTTTTAATTCAGTTTTATATTCACTCTCCAAAGTACATCAAAGGAAAGATACACCTTCCCTGTGAAACAGGTAACAGCAGATGACAGTGGTTTCTGGTACAGAAAGTTCTACCTGCTTCTCCCTGGCTAACCGAGCAAATTTAGGCAACAGAGCAAAACTTCATATTAGGGAAGGCATTGCTGACCTTGATACCATTTCAGTCTTCCAGATCTGAGGTATAACGTTGTTAGGACTCTCTTTTTGCCCATCCCAACAAGCAGAGCTCATCCAACCATAATCTGTCCTCACCCAGCTCTGCCAGCCAGTTCATACCCTAGAACACTGCTGTTGTTCTAGTCTTGGTTTTGAATGAGGCCCAGGTTAAAAACAAAAGCAGAAAATACTTTCTAGCTGGGATCGTGAGAAGTCAGGAACAAGTGTAAAGTGGGAGCACTTATCTCAGCAGCAGCTTAATGTATTTGCTTAACTGTAGCCTCAGCAGGCTCACATTTCACATGGAACACTGGCTGGGCATCAGATTACTGCTGAACAAGGCTGGTTTACATGGATAGATTACATTAGTTCCTGAATATTCCTTCCACTCCTTGACAGAATGAAGTTATCCATTCTAAGTAAAAGACCTGAAGCTTCAGGTACTGAAGACAAGACTTATCCAGAGGAGTGGCTTTGGGAGAAGCAGAAAGTGACCACTCAAAGATGAACTTTAAAAAATCTTAGGAGCAACAAACTGCAGACAGAAATCCCACTTAGAGAACAGTATGGCCATCTGAAAGCTTACACAGAGGCTGCTCTGGAAATGTAACAGCAATGGTAGCTAGCATCAGCTCCCAAAATCATATATATTGATGTTAGAAATACTTGCTATAAATCCTGGTGCTCACTCTTGTCAAAAAAACTGAAACGTCATGTCTAAAGCCTAGAACATAACAAGAGCAGAAAGGGTTGTTTCACAGCAATACAAAGCTCCCTTCTTCCACTGTATCCATACAATCCTCTGAGAAATGCCAAACATGACCTTTAAAGCATTCATCTAAACAACTCCCAATACAAAGAGGATACAATTCAGTAGGTGAATGCTCAGCTGGTAATAGAATGGCATAGATCCTGTAACTTCTAGCTGCTTATTGGAGCTGCAAATTGGCTCCTATGCTCATCTGGCAGATGAAAACTGATGGGGAAAAGACTCATGGCCCATAGACATGTTTAGGAATATTTAGGTAGCAGAGAGAATTAACCCATTACCACAGGTCAAGCACAGACACAGTAGCTGATGGCATATATTCTCTTTTTTTTGACAAAGATGAGAGGAAAACTAAGTTTAAGTTGAGTAAAGAACTGGGATTATCCAATGCAAAGAGCTGCTGATGAGGACATTTATTGGTGTCCATGAAAGACACACACATTGAGCACTCTCCATGCAATCCCTTGTTCTTAGCTCAGCAACCTTTCTGTAGTTTTTATCCTTTTTTTCTCCCTATTTATTTCAGTTGCATGTGAAGGATGAAACATTTATATGGTGCTACAAGGCAGTTAAAAGCACTTGAGTGCTACTGATCCATGTTCTCATGGATCTCATTCCAAATCCCAAGATCATGCTCTTCAGTGGCTGTCATCAGCACAGAACCCATCATTTTACATGAGGAGTCTAGTAACTCCCCTGCATTTCACCTGGTCCACACCTACATTCTTCCCCTCACACAAGACTGTGTTCTCTAGAAGTTGTGCCAGATATCCTCTGTCCCCAGTGCCTCCTCCATCTCACATCCCTTGAGGAACAAGGGAAAACCTTGTGCTTTATCTAAGCCACACAGAGCAAGCTGACAATTCAAGATCATGGCAGCCACCAAAAGGGCCCAGACAAAGGAATCTTGGCCAGCCAACATGGAATAAGACCCATATTTCAGTCATGCCAGCCAGACAACCCTCATACGGGAGAATCGCTCTGGCTATGTCAGCGTAAACAATGCTGAGCTCGTGGTTTGAAAGCTCCCTTTCACATTTTTGTTAATGATTTCCAACACAAAAATAATTACATTGTGTTTTAAATTTTAAAAAAATTAAACTTATTAATGAAGTTGGAAAAAAGCATTTGTGTTCCTCCCAAGATGTGCTCTCATACAATCAAGCATAGAAGTTGTAATTAAATCAAGCTACCTTTACTGTCTGCAAAAAGAGATTTCATTATCAAAGCCTATTTCCATGCCAGAGGAGGAGGCAAAAGTGACAGAGATCTCTGGATAAGGCAAACATTAGACACCTCATATGGATATCTCAGTGAATGAGAAGTAATACCAGAAAATGAGTGGGGACACAGTATTGTAAAAACAGATATGAGTGAAGACGAGAGTCACTTTCAGAGAAGACCACTAGAAATTAAAAAAATATAGGTAGAAAACAGTGCCTCTAACTACAGTGAGTAAAGCACTCAAATAAATAGGCTAGGTTGCTATACCAGAAAAAAACCCCATCAAATACTGAGTATCATATTAACAATGAGCCAATCGGCTGGTTGAATGACAAAAGTTTGAATTGTCATCAAACATCCGAATGAAATTATGTCACTCATCCTACCATTAGAAACAGTGAATTTCATTAGTCCAATTCAGCTTCCTTTCCATAAAACTAAAATGGGATAGTTTAATCTTTACAGTGTATGAAGATCCTGTCTTTCAAAAGCACCCCTGTTGTGATTCATGCAAATTCATAATGGAGAGGCAAAATGATAAAACTAGAACTTACAAATAAAATAACCAACACAGTAATACTATTAATAATAAGCAATGTAGTGAATAGAACTTGAAAACATAAAATCAGATAAAAAAATAATACTAATAAAAATAGCACAGACATTGTTTTCTGTTCTCCAAGACGGGCAATAGTAGACAATGGCAATGTAGACAACAATCATATGATAAGACTTCCTGATATTGTTGTCTATATTGATTGATTATACCAGGCTTAAAACTGAGTGTAAGCCTTTGAATAGCTTCTGTGGTTTTTATACCAAATTTAGAAAACACACACTTGAAAAAAACACAGGAAAGGATTTTTACAGAATTACTGGTTAATAACTAAGTTTTAAACAGAGCTTTAATGCAGAAACAAACAAACAAAAGAACATATTTAAATATAATAATTACAAAATTAGAATAAGTAACTTCTTATACTTTTGCAGCTACTTTCAGACTAAAAATGCCTGATTTGTGTGCCTCCACAGATATCTTCAAAGTATACATTATTTCACTCTAGTGCTGCAATGTGGTAAAGAGCCTGCATAACACCACATATATTCTGATTCACAGCGGTACTGAACAAGGGTAATTAACATCAGGAAGTTGATTTCAGCTATGGAATGGACTTTTAATTCAGTCCTGTAACCTTATCAGCTAAACTTCACAGAATCACAGAGTACCAGGGTGGAAGGGGAACTCAAGGTTCATCTGTTCCAACCTTTCTTGGCAAAAACACAGTTTAGACAAGATGACCTAGCATCCTGCCCAGCTAAATCTTTAGTGTCCAATGCAGGGGAATCCACCACTTCCCCAGAAAGTTTATTGCAATGGCTGATGGTTCTCATTGCAGGAAATGTTCTTCTTTTATCTACATATTCATATTCTACAGCGGGAATTGCATTCCCAGCATTCCATTTCAGCCCTTTAAATTCCAGTACTACTGCCTTTCCTCGTTGTTAGTCTTTCCTGCAATGACCTTGGAGCCCCTTTACAACAAGTTCTCTGCTTCCCCAGGCAGGCCACGCATTTTAAGAAGTAAAACACATCAGGTTTTAATATGGGAACTTGACAAGCTGTTACCAATGCAAGGAAACATGCACTGCTATAAAACTGTTATCACAGAGATATATCAGGAGCAGGTTGTTCAGGAGGGAGCATTTCAAGTTCATAGTGCTGAATTGTCCAAAACAAGTAAATGAGTGGTTGGTACAGGCCTTGAGCAAAGGTGTGCACTAGAAGAGCCAAATCATTGTTCTCTGCTCTGAGGCTGTCTGGGTGTTAAGCCAGTTGCTAGAACATTGAAGGCAGTGGAATTCTGCTACATTTTCAGAAAAATTAACCTAGTACCTGGGGAGAATATCCAAAGCATTACTTTGTTTTCCATTTTACCACATAAAGGGAAAATTACTTTAGAAATAGAGGTCAACATTTTTCCTGAGCACATGACACAAAAACAACAGAGGATCACAATTTGGCAGAATCACATAACACCAATTTGCAGTTTTGGGACCAAAATAGTACCTAAAGAAAATCATATGAACAAATAAGGGCTATCTGTTTTTTAACTCTGAAGGATGTCAGTTAGTACCCTTTTCTGTTTCTGAACCAATTGTTCCAGTTCTTGTTCTTTTGACAGCAGCTTGCACTCCAGTTCTTGACTGTAGGACTGAAACCGCTCCGTGTCCTGCAAAATTCAAAGAGGAAATGGATTAACAGAACAGCACAGTTGCATCAGCAGGAGGAGAAATAACGAATCAGGGATGAAGCATTCCACAGTGAATATAACAAGACACAGGTAGCACTCAATTTAGGGATGGTATCCCTCATGGATCTGTAAACTGGTGTAGTCCAGCAGCTTTGGTGGCCGTGGTTGCTACAGAATGTGCTGATTGCATGTGAGTAGGTATCAAGTCTAGAAAGTGGAGGCAGACATCTCAGGCAGGAGGCTGAGGAGCTTAGCCAACCTAAATCAACGCTGCCAGAATGCATCCCCTCATTTCCAGCCACAGCAACCCAGGCTGATGTGAAAGAAACAACTGCCACACTTAAAATCCGTCACTAACAACAATTTTTCACAGGTGTTCCACTGGTATAAACAAGTGACTGGGGCTTCAAGCTCTGCCTTTCACTTAGCAAATACATTAACCTGTCCGCTGTCTAAGTATCCTGCAGTCACTAGGAACTCCCAGTCATATTTGGGATTACTCCTGCAGACACTCCTCAGCTGAGAAAAATTGTTGGACCTCTCCTGAGTAAAATTAGGTCTCAGTAGTTTGTACCAGCTGAGAATCTGTCCTGTTTCTCCAAAAACAGGCTTCTACTCTCTAAGGTCCCCAGGAAAACGCCTCTAAACAAAAATAAAAATTCCCTCAAGACAACAGTGTTCTTACATGTGTTTCCCCTTAAGCAGTACATGTAATTGGGTAATCAAATGCATGGTAACTGGCTCTTTCTGGGGAAGAACATATATCCAAGTGAAAAAACAGACTAACTGCCCCTTTTGTGTAACATTCAGTCAGCAGGGTATTAAGTATTGCAAATAGCTACAATTTGTACTTATTTGCATCTTACCAATTTCTTTAAATGTATTCTTCAAGAGCCACTCTTCATTCAAGCCACAATAATTTCCCCTTTATATGGCATCAATGCATCTCTCCAGGCTGTAAAGTCTTTGTAAGACTTTGCATTAGAGAAAGAATTTAACAGTCAGATCTCCCCAGATCTCAAATTAGTCATGCAAAGAAACAATACTTCTTGAGTGTCTGGCAACCCTTAGTGTGACTGCTGACTAAACTGTAAATAGCTTGAGTGGGAAGCTTTCATGAAAAAGTCTGAAAGAAATGGCTTAACCTCAAATATACAACTAATTAGGAGATCTGACAATCATTGCTTATGGAAAAGTCTTTGTTGTTTGGGGGTTTTCAGTACCACTTCAGTTGTGGGCTATTAAGAGCACATAAACTATTTTTTCCACAAAATTGCTGTCAGGCAAAGTTGCAAATACTTTTTTATCCTTCAGCCGATATACAAACTTTATTTAAAGGGTTCATGTCATCCACCACTAAAAGCTGCTCTCAGCTTGGAATGGAAAAAAACTTGAAAATTTGAGTCAGGTTAACTACCCTATAAGGCAAGTGAAAAGAATGATTCCTTAGACAGCTGATAAAGGCACTATTTTTTCTTTTTAGTTTGTTGTTGTTGTTGGCAGGAAACAAAAAATACTTGATATATTTGGATGACAAAAGGAAGTTTAGATATATTTGATTATATTGTTTAGATATATTTATATATATTTGATTAAGAATGGAGACAATAACCACTATTTTGGCAACTATTTCTATCATGTTCTGTTGAAACCCTGTATTTGTTTCACTTATCTGACTGGTGCCAAAACAACAAAAAGGAATGAGCCAGTAGCTCGTGACTGACTGTCTCAGGCCACCCCGAGCAGCTGGGGGACCTCCAATATCTTAATATTCAAAACTTAAGTGGTCGAGTTCCTGAGCATCCTGATCCAGTTAGAACGTTAGGAGTCACCTTCCCACCTACATGATTCTAAGATGACTCCTTCCTGCAGCATGCTGGAAATTCTTGTTAGTTTCCTTGTTTTACAAGGAAAACCAGGACAGAAAAACCCAAATAAAAGACTACAAACACAGTAGAGGAGACTTAAAGATGACTGTCCAAGAAAAGGGAATTCATTTTCTGGTGTTCTGGAAGAACCATGGCAGTGAAAAAAGAATCTGCCCCGTGTTTAATTTGCAAACAACCTGTGTTTGTTTCACAAGTTACCATCACTTGAGGCACCTCTTGTTGTCATCCCCTCACAAAAAGCAGAGACTGTAGAAGGCAACAGGATTGGTGCTGCTCTGAACAACCTCACAGAGTGTTTTTCCTAACTGTAACCAGAGGTTGAACCTACGGTAGCACCAATAATAAAATGTCTGTAGTTTAAACTGACTTTCAAAAGAATGCCAGTGGCTGCTGTAGCCAGTTACTGAGCACAGGATATCAATGCTCCTTCATCCAGCCATACACTTGGTTTGAAGCTGCAGAGACTAAAAGTTTGAAGCTGCAGTACAAAGGCAGATGTGAAGTAAAAGATGATTTTTCTTCCTCTGTTGTGAAACATATTTTGTGGGCTTTAATTTCACACCCAGAATGAGTTTAAAACCACTGAAAGGAGGAGCAGAATCCATGGTCACTATAACAAAGAGACACTCACTTTCAAGAGAAACTGCTCTTTCTCCTTTTTGATTTGCTGCTCCATTTCCTCATAGAGATGTTGAATTTCTTCATCATAAGCAGCAATTTTCCTAATAAGAGATAAAAATACACTGAGTGGGTCTTTGTAGCATTACTTCAAGTCATGGCTCACATTACCAGCTACGGTCCAGATCTCTGCCTTAACACAAGACTCCAAACAATGTTCTGGTGTCAAGGAAATAGAAATTTTTGTGCAGCAAAGCTCACAGATTAAATTAATTTTTTTCTTATGGAAGTAAAGCTTCAACATCTCAAAAGCTAATACAAAGTTGATGTTTCCATATAAAGCAGCTGTTCATTATGCAATTTTAATGATGACTAGATCTT
>VYZT01017419.1:35839-52995 GCA_013400735.1 Pomatostomus ruficeps | reverse complement strand
CGGGGCAGGGGGAGGGTGGTGTGTGTGTGTGTGTGTGTGTGTGTGTGCGCCATCCCCTTTATCGTAACAACAGCATTCTCCAGTTCTTTAAGCCCTGGTAAGTATTGACGGGATCCATGGTTTTACATCAGGATTAATAACACATAATTTATATGTGCTACTTGAATGGAAACTGGATGAGCAAAATAGGAAGCCTAATTATTTTTCATCAATACTCATGAAATTCTGTCCTGACATAACTGTATGCGTTCTGAATTTTTTGTAGTAAAATTATTTATGTTATCTATAAAGTGGTCTTGTTAATAACGGTGTCCTGCTTAGAAATAAGATGCCAAATGAATAAAGTCTTTCATGTTACTTGTAAAGACTTGCCTTGTAAAATGCAAAAAAGGCTACCTTTTTAATAATAGTAAGTAAGAATATATAGCAGGTGCAGATCTTGTTATCCAAGGAAATACACCCACTTTCTAAAAAACTTAGTGGTTTTACTTACAGTGATGGAAAAATTGAGACAATGAATCACTGAGATTAAAATTTTAAACTTTGTTGTCTGAAGGTAAACTCTTGAGTTTGTATTTATGTGTTTTCTTGAAAACTAAGGAACTGTTTCACCCCTTTAGAACCTTTTGTTGAGGTATCTGGGGGAATTGTGAACTTGCCTCTAGGTGTGTGGTTTCAAAACAGGGATTGACATCTACACTGTAGTAAAATTGGGGTATAAAACTGGTGGCAAAACTCAGATCTTCCATATCCATGGCTAGAGATGTTATTAATTGTTACTAAATGCAGGGCAATTGTTTGCTTACATTGATGTGAGAAGCACTTATTTTTCTCTTAAAAAAACCCTCACAATTATTTCAGAGTTAATAAATGGATGCTTTTTTTGAACAGTGTTCCTGTTTAAAAACACTCATAAAAGCACAAGATGGGCCAAAGAAACAGTCTGGTATCTCTATGGTAAACTGCTTTACGCCATCAGTGAGGAGCTGGAAATACTGAGGAATTCTCATATCATGTGTAGTCATTCATATGCATGGCTCCTTCTTCCCTGATATAGGGCCTCTTTCTTGTGTTGAAATACCTTCCCTGGGAGTCGCAGACGAAGCCAGGGCTGCCTGCAGGAGCTCAGTATCAGTTATGGAGATGATTCAGGGAGCTAATGATACTTGTGGCTAATTATCTCGTGCCACCTTGTCCTTGATTATCTTCAAAAAAAAGGCAGACATGCTACACGGAACTAATTCTGGTATCATCTACCAGGCTTCCACTTGAGGCATCTGTTGAGATAATAGAACTAGTTCCAGGAAAGATGCTCCTTCTACTCTTAAAATAAACTGGTTGATTCTTGCTAGTTAATAATGACAGTTCATTTAAAACATGTAAATCAAAGATATATATGGCTGATAGTGATGCACAACTTTCTAGAGAGCAGCAGAAATGTTGTTATCTTGTAACTTCAAAATTCTCAGTGAAATATGTACACATAATTTTTAGAACAGGATGCTTGATCAAATGTTAGTAACCTTCAAGAGACAATTTTTACAAAACAAGGGTCATTACATACCATGGAGAGTACATGTCCTGGTTCACTTGCACATGTTTCATGCATCCCATAGCTGACTAGCAAAGATACTGCTGTATGCCCTATGATATGTATTATATCTCCAATACAGCTTTAAATGTAAATATCTATATCATCACGCAGAAGCAATTCTTTCCTTAAAATGATAATGTCACCCATACAAAGAAGATACAGTTTAACAGCAATCCCACCTCAAATTTTTGACTTCTACTGAGAGCAAAAGGGACACACCTTTTTCACTCTAACCACTTCTCCACCTTTCTCCTCTCAGTGGTTCCAGCCCTAATGGATAACATTTGCAGTCAATAAAACTTTAGGATCACGTTTATGTTTGATTAGCTTTGGTCTTTTTTTTCTTAAAATTTCATCTGACTGCCAAATTTAAGCAATTGAGCCCCATGACAAAAAGAATTCAGTACATCATAACATACTGACTGAGAAAGCATTAATAAATACTGTATAACATTATTATCCTTGTATCCTAAGCAGGCATGATATGAAAACTGCATTTGCATTGTTGTAGTAATTTTTGCATTGTTCTTGCAGAATGAATACAGTAAGAAAAATGTCATTGTAGATTATGTAATAAAATGTCTGAAACTGTAATGCAGCCATGTAAAAATGCCGTTTACTGTGATGTGCTGTAGCATAATGCACAAGTAGATAAATTACTGTTAAAATAGATTTAAAATCCATTTCAGTATATGCTTAGCTTACAGAGAGATATTCTTTTCCCTCATACCTTAAAACCCCAAAGTGGAAGGTCCAAAAAGCTGTCAGTCTCATTTGTTTTCTATCATGAGTATTGAGATAAAGTAAGTTTGACTCAAAAAAACTTTAAAACTCCTCTTTTGCATATACTACGTTCAGAGAGGTTAAAGAAAGAGGTTTTTACGTGCTCTTCTTATGGAAGAAGCTGAGATATCCAAAATCAGAAGAGGGCAGAGAACTGCAAAGTACTTTTTGAACTTCTTATCCTTATCTCAGTGCTACTTTCTTAAATGATCATCTCTTTCACTTGGGTACTTGATTGGCTGTGGTTTTGTGAGTGTGAATATTTCTTGTATCTTCCAGTGCAACGGTAAGCCATGATCTCCCAACTAGATAAACATCAATTTGCATGAAGGTTTGTGGCCATAGCAGGATAACTGATCAGACAGGTACACTGAAGGATCAAATGATGGTCAAGTAGATGAAGCTTATCAAAAAGGCCTAATGGGAAATCACTTGCAGAAAAGAAAGAGCACCTTTTTGAGGAGGTTGAGAGCTTCAGGAGGGTTTAGAATGCAAGAATTACTCAACAACATTGGAAAATATTAAGGAAGGAAATGTGTGCAAATGTTTTTTATTTTGCTGACAGCAATGTTTTCTAGTGTTAGGTAGTTTTTTTGACTGAAATACCAAAGGCTTATCAGTAGGATGAGGCTTGGTTTCACCCAGATGCCACTACAACTGATTTTTTTGCTGTCTGGACTGTTAGTAACGTATCCAGGATTATCCCCATGTGCAGAGTCCCACTGCATAGAATAGCTGATGTCTATGGTGTAAATTACCTGAGTTTTCAAAGCAATTTGTGGCAAGATCCACCTGCTTATTTGGAATGGTTCCTGCAATGTTCTCACTTCTGAACTGCGCCTGCAAATTGTCTTGGAGAGTGCTAGCTGACATGAGTGAAAAGCATTTCAAGAGCAATTTTAACGATTTAAAATGTAGGTGTTCATATTCTAGTGCACAGGAGCATTTCTGGGAAGTATTTCATTTACTAGTACAGATCAGGCTGCCAAGTCCCTGGAAGTGGCAGCAAATGATGACTTTGGGATTATGAATGGATCCTTGCTAACCCCAGAGGAGTTGAGAAATTAGGTAGAGCTAAGCATGATGAGCATTCAGATGAGGGACATCACCCTGGACTTTCAGCTGTTACTACACTTCATCCAACTTCAAAAAGAAAGAATTCCTGTTGTCAAATTCCTGTTTCACTTGTGAGGCATCTGAGGTGTTGAGAACTGTGCAGTGCATCTTTTTTAATCTCTCCTGGAGATGTTCCATTTTTCATGAGTAATTAAGAGCAGGAACTCCAAGACAAATGGGATGTATTTGTAAAGAAAATTCTTAGATGTTACTGTGGGATAGGTGGGGTGTTTCTTGTGATCTCCTATTTAAGAAAAAACCTCAAACCCAAACTTGATTTAAAAAGCCCCTTGTTTTAAACCCACAGCAAAGCAATAATTTCTTAATATTGCAAAATATTTGATGAACTGAAAAAGAACTCTTTTCCAATCTGTAATGTGCAATATATCTTTCCTTTATGAATTGGTAAGAAAGGGAAGAATCACTGCAACGTTTTCACCTATATGTTAAAAGTTTTAAATAAGTAGTATTTGATGTATCACTTAAGGGTAAGGATGTATGTCAAATGTCCTAAGTATTGCATTGTGAGAAACTTGAGGGGACTAGCTATTTGCAGTGTGGTTGGTGGGAACAGTTGGAAGGTTTTAGTTGCAGACATGCTTCGAATACCCTGCTGAATCAGATCATGCCTGGGCAGTAGGTATTACGTGAGCCACCAGGTGCTATGTCATTACTTAGACATTCCGTAACACTTTCATTTGCCATGGCATTTTGCAAGACTGCACATCACTTGTTCTAGGGCTTGCAGCTTTTTCACCACTTCTCCCTCTTTTCGCTGCACTTTTGAAGAAGAGTACCCATGCAACTGTGGTTCATGCTCAATGCACTATTCTCCTTGGCTTTTAGGCAAAATCCCTGCGAGCTCTGCAGCTCTGAAGGGTCCTCTGTGCAATTTGTGAATCACTGACTGCCTCTGGTGTGCGGGGCTATCACAGTGGTGCCTCTCGGCATATGCAGCAGCAGAACTTCTGGCACTTAGATGACGTCTTTTCATCCAGGGAGGCAAAGCTTTGGATTGCTTTCATAGACTTAGAGGTTTCAGTGCCACCTGGTATTTCAGGCACTTAATTGCTGGTTTGCAACTTGTCTGTGGGAACTGAGACTGTCTTTCAAAGATGCGTTCAGTGTGTTTGTGTTGTACAATAGGAAGTGCCATAGTACATACTCATTCTACCTGAGCTAGTAGTGATCCACACGAGTACTTCTGCATAGCACAGCTGCGTGTCCATGCAGAGACACTCATTTTGGTATTAATGCTGAAAAGCCCTGCTGAGTTTCTGAGCTCCATTCTGCAGCCTGCTTGAATGCTGATGGCATGTGTTATATTTAACTGCAGAGCGTAGTCAAGCCTTTAGCCGTAGTGTCAAGTGTGACACTATGGATTCTGAGGATCTTCAGTGTTCAAAAAATTTGTCATCTCTTCTGTCAAATAAATATAATTATTTTCTTGATAGAATTAGTGATTTGTTGAGAAAAATGAGAAATAAATAAACTAGCCATTTTGTTATAACTTTTCACAAAGTATTTAATGAATACTAATCCCCAATAAATTAGAATCCAAAGCTGGATAGAAGGACTGTAAATAATAATATGGTAAGGTAAGAACTGGTGAATCCTGTATCCTTCTGACATCTCTGCTCGTATTTAATTAATTATCCAGAGTACTCCTAAACAACATGTTAATGCAGTGCAAGGAAGGTACTAATTGGTTAGAGGTGTCAACACTAACAGAACCAAAAGAATAAGAAAACCTTTCAGCACATAACTATCTATACAGGGATGAGAAAATCAAGATTCTGTCATCATTAAATTAATCTTAGAAAATGTATATATAATCTCATTTGCCGTATATTTTATTTTATATTTTAACCATATATGAAGGTATCTGAGTACCTGTACAGATCATAATAGGTAGATGAGTCACACAACCAAAAAATTAGGCTATTTTTTCCTCAAAGTAAGTTAATACACTTGAGAGAGGGTAAATTGAAATGCAGGAACCCAGACAAAAGAGACATTGGGGTGAGGAAATGACAGTGAGGCACATTGCACCAGGTCTTAGGCCACCTTGTTTTTATTCCTGTCTCTGCTGCTAGCTTGCTACATGACCTTGATCCAATCAGTTCCTTATTTTATGCGTCAGTTTTTTCATCTGTTAAAAAATGGGGATAATGATACTGACTTGCTGATGAAAAATGCTTTTTAAAATGTGGGTGCCATTATAAGCCGGGTATCAGATCACCAGGTCGGTAGCTAATGGTTCATAAATTTGTAACTATAATGTAAAACTATATAATTTGTAACTATGATTTACTACAGGTAAAATATTCCATTTAATCTGAGCCTTGGTTAACCAAAACAAACATGAAGGGGTTTAGCTTCAAACGAGATTTTTTGTGGGAGGGGGTTTCAAATAACTTAACATATATGTATAGTATGAATATTAGATTTTGAGATGAGGTGGATTTTTTTAAACCATATCTAAAGCTGTTTGAAGCAGATGCTCCAAAATGTTATGGTAGATACAGTGTAAGAATGAGAATGAGTTACCAGAACAGTGTTATCTAAGTTGATATAAAGTTACCCAGGTTAGCTGTCAATGATGTGATTTGCATGTCTGGTTGCAGCCCTGTGCAGACTACCCAGTGAAGTTTCAGCAGAGCACTGCTCGACAAAGTTTGTCTTGGTTAATATAAAGGACATGATTGCTGTGTGGAAGTTGGAGCAGGGATCTGAGCACAGGCAGGAAGCCTGGCATGTCCTTAATTCAGCAGAGCTGTTGGGCTTGCTGAGTGAGTGTGAGAGCTGGTCTGTGCATGCCCAGGGAAGTTCTGCGAACACTACTGTCCATCCTTTGGCCATTGCGTGCAACAGCCAGAGTGGCTTGGGTGATGTCTACAGTTCTTCAGCATATCCATTAGCAATCCTGGCTTCTGGTGGAATTGAAGTAGAAAGGGCCCTCTGGAAATGATGGATCACCATGTCCCACTCAAAGCACAATTCACTTAGAACAGATTGATCAGGGTGTTTCCTAGTTGATTTTGATTCTGAGAATGGAGACCTGTTGCAATGTCACTTCACTGTGAATGACTTTTTCCTCTCATCTAATCCGATATTGTTGTGTTACAACTTGTGTCCTTTGCCTTTTTCTTGTCACTGTGCACCTTGGGTTCCACCCTTCCACACCTCACCTTTGAGGGTCCTTGAAGACAGTAAAGGCATCCTTAATAGCCTTCCCTTCTGAAGGCTGAACAAACCTACTCTTCTCAAACTCTCCTCCCTTCATCATGCCCCTTCTGCCCTGGCACCATGATGGTATTCTGGTGGACTCCTCAGAGTCTGCTGGTGTCTTGTGCAGAAAGAAGCCTGTAGCACAGTCATGTTCAACTGTGTGTCAGGACTCCTCAGGCCTTACTCTGAAAAGATGTTCTGTATCCTGCTGACTTCTCACCTCCAGTAGGGGGTTCTTACTGCCTGGTTGCAGTACCTTGCACTTGCTTTTGGTGAGGTTCTGCATGAAGTTCATCGTCTCATTCCTCTGGCCTGTTGACCTACATCTGAATAGCAGCCCCATGATGTTTCCACATCTCCTCCACACCCCCCAATTTGGAACCATCCATAGATCCACTAGGGTGCACTCCATTCTATTGTCCAGGCTGTGGACCAAAGACTTTGAACAGTACTGGTCCCAGTACTGATCACTAGGAAGCATCACTGGTATCTGGCTGCAGTTGGTTTTCATATAGCTCATGTCAACAAACAGAACAGAACTGTGTTGGAACAAGCAGGGCTCAGCTGTGTGTGGGCTGGTGAGCAGAGCAGAGCTTCCATAGTGAATCTGCAGTACTGTTTCTGGCCCCAGAGAGAGCTCATCTGCATATCAGACATTATAGATCTCTCCACAGTGTGATACAGTCTTACCTCTAAGAGGCTTCAGTGAAAAAATAGGGCAATTATCTAAAAGTGTTAGCATGCATAGACCTCATAGATATAAGAATAGGAAAAGAGTGTAATATGACTTGTAAACAGAGGATATTACAGAAAAATTTGCCTGAATGTCAATTAGAAGTGATTACTGAGAAGCATGTGATTATACAGTGGTGTCTTCTGCAAGAATTGTCTGAGTGCTGTGTAGTCAAAATCTTTTTTTTCTCACATTTGCTGAGAAAGAGATGAGATGAATCTTTTTATATCATTGTGTTTTCTAATAATTTTGTATGTTTGGTACTTCTGATGTCTGTGGCTGTTAAATAAGTTCTTTGCTGCATTGTTACATTCTGGTTTTGTGGGCTTCATACTGAAGTCTCAGACAGAATAGACTGGGGCTTAAATACAGTGAAAGGTGGGATCAGAGGTGAGCTGCTAAACACAGATATGTATTTCAATTATCATTATTATATATCTTTGTTTATGAAATATATTTTCTGGCTTTTGTATTCTTATCACAGTGTAATCTGAATAGGTTTTTTCAAGATTATATGTAATTTCTAAATCCTAATTTTTTTCTCCCTAATGTGAAAAGGGAAAAGAAAAATTCTATTAGTCTGAAAAAGGAGGTTTCTTTTTAATGACTGGACTTGAAAGGTAAAGGAAATCCACATTTCTGCCCGAATCCTGTAAGAAAGCCCATTAGATAGTGGCTGTACTGAAACTTGTAGGTGATTTAGCTCCCAAGTGTGCTGATCTGATGCTATTTGGGATAGAAATCTCTGTTTGTGAGTTTAATACTGCATACACTCCAGATACTCTATACCACTAAATCAGTGTAAGTCTGGTGCAGTAGCATAATCTGCTTTACTAGTTAAAGTAAAAAGTTAACCTTTTACATATATTTCCCTGCAGTTCTGTCTTGATGGCACTCTTTTCTTCTAATGCTTTCCTTGTATACTAGCTCTTGTAGTTAGTTATTGTTATTTATTTAAGTTGCCTTCAAATTAACACAAAATTAGCTAAATCCACTTCAAATCCAAGTGTCTGGCACTCTCTTTCACTGCAGTGGAGTGCACCTGGTTACACTAGGCCACAATTTTCTCCAAATGTCTGATTTAAAGAAAAACATAAATGTTAATTTCGACTACTCTCATGCCAAATCCTGTCAAAACATTTTTTGCTTCTGCACATCATCATTATTCGTTTATGACTGCGTGGCCGTGGGAAAAGCTCTTCTTGGTTAATTACAGACATAGAGCCTGCAGAGGGAGCTCAAACCCTTGTTTATGTGGGCCTCACTCAAATAGCATTTTTTTTCTACAGACAGTGGAGAAACTTATCATTTAAATATATCAGAAATTTATCCTTCAGTGTGTAAGGCTTTTGTGTGTGGAACCTAGCTATTTTGGAGATATACATGAGAGTAAAAGCCTTTCCGAAGTGACTGGAAAGAGTGCGGATTTCTTGAAGTTGGTAGGTGGCACTGTTTGAAATATCCAGAGCTGTAGCAGCCAGACCTCCAAGACTTCCTTTTCGCTCCTCATTCTGCATGGAAAAGAGCTTCAGTAGGTCACTGCTGTGGCAGGTCAGAGCCAAAATAGTGCAGAAGACCAGATCAGTCTCTGTGAGTTGGAGCTAAGAACAGGAATGTGGAGCTGAAATAAATGAGGCCAGGAATAGATAAGCTGAGGATGTTGTTGCAGAAGTTCATTAAGGAAGGACAGAGAATGGCGTATTTTGGGCGGGAGCAGATGACAAAACTTGTGGTTGAAGGAGATTTTTAAGAAAAATTTTATTTACTTTGCTGACTGTGATACATTTCATTGTGACTGTCAGGAGAGGAGAAAGGTACATAAATGCCATTAGAAGGAACCAGTGACATTGCAATCCACTGTTTGAAAAAGTAAAAAGAAAAAACCCAACATATGTAAATCTAGTGAACAGATGAATCAGAGCAATGGTGATGTTGGGAAGGACGATACTGGACTCCTTAATCCTCCCCTTGGCAGGTGCAGGCAAAGGCTGGGATTGGCCAACACCATGCCCCTGTGCTGCCCCGGGGGGTGTCCAGCTGCAGAAGGCCCCTGCTCTGCAGTTGTGAAGTGTATTGAACCTCCTATCCTTTTTCTTGGAGATTAAATGAGAAAGGACTATGTTGTTTTCTATCCCGTGATACATTCCAGGTTTGGAAGAGACAGGAGTGTCTATGTAGTCAGGGTCTGGGAACCTGCCAAACTTGGGTGCTGTGAAGGCAAGAAATGTCTGCAAGTTTGTTCTATTTTGAGAGTCCTTTAATAATTAAGGATGGATAAAATCATTTTAGTGGTACTGTTGGGGTTTTTTTGCAAAAATAGGTTTTCCCTATGATTGCTTGTTGTGCCATTGGCAGCGGGCTCTGGGACATGCTCAGAACAGCCTGAAAGAAAGATTGGTGTTGGTCAGTGACTGCTAATTGCAAAGGTCTGTTAGAAACAAAGGAGAAGTGGTTTGGTTTTTTGGTGTTTCTGGTGAAATTGTAAATATTATGGGAATCAATGAGGCAGATGGTGCATCAGTTCATACTGAAATACTAAAGTGTGTTCTCAGGGGAAGGGTTTCACCAATCAGTACAGCATCTTTCATATCTTGTGTATATGTGTCCTGGTTGTGGCCAGGACAGGGTTAATTTTTTGCAGTAGCTGAGAGGGGGTGTGGCCAAGACAAGGAGGTGATTCTGTACCACCTCACATCATTGCTGGAGGTGGAGAAAAGGAACTCTCTTCTGGGTCCAGTAAAGGTGGCAGATGGAGCTGTCCAGTATTGTTTATAGTTGGGGGTTTTCTATGTAAATCCTTTATTTTTTTAATAACCTTTTGTTATTAATTTGTTGCTGTCACTGTTAGTTTTCTTATCTCGTTGCTGTTTCCAGTAAATTGTTCTTATCTCAACCCATGATCGTTGCCATTTTTGCCTCCAGTTGGAGGAGAGGGCAGAGAAATAGTGCATGGTTTTAGTGGGAATACTAAACTGGAGAATGCCCTTCCTAAACCACAACAATATGATAGAAGTTTTTTGAGTTCATGGTGGTATAGATGGTCTGTCATTCTCTAAAATGTAAATGGTATCTTTCAATATGAGGGATTTTGTGTTGGGGTTTTTTGGGGGTTGTTTTTTTAATGCTCTATTCATGTCTTTAGTTTGCTGCAATTAATCTTGAAAGTCTCAAGTGCTATTTTACTTGGAGAAAATGGGTTGATATACTAACAGGTTTTTTGTGAATGAAATATTGTTGATAAATTTTTTTTACAAGAACAACCAGTTGAATAATTAGTGTGTTGTAAATAGTGAATTGAAACTTGTTTTTCTTCTTTGTTGTATCTCTAGATCTACAGTCATCATAAGTTCCTACTGGTGCACCCACACTGATCTCTAGAATTGGGAGGAAATCTTCAGCAGGGCTTTAGACACCTCTCTCCATCCAACTTCTTCTAGTTTATTTTATTGCCAAAACCTCTCAGAGGTTTGCAAGCACCCTAGATCAAGAACATATTTGTAGTTTATTGCTAACAGAGACTTTAAAGAATATATTTGCCCAGTTCACTGTTTTTAATCTAGTATCCTCGGTCACATGCTGTAAAGTAAAAACTCTTTATTAACCACTTGGTGCCTGACCCTCTGTGTGTTGTAGTGTGATGGCAACTTACTGTTCTCAGCAAAACATGATTCATCCTGGAATCACATGGATAGAGAGATTATATGCACAAGAGTTAATTAATAAAGTGATGTAGAATAAATATTGCACTCCTAGTGAGTTGCTAAATTCATCCCCAAAGAAATTTGTAACACTGTTAACTTTCTGAGGGAGAAAAAGAGGTAAGTGTTGATGTAGTGTCAACAATTAAGGACAGTTGGGTTTGAGTGGAATGAACCATAATCATCACTGAAAACCACAGATTTTTTTTTTTTTTTTTTAAGCATACTTGAAGCAAAATGTTTTGAGGAAAACTTTGTGCATGAACTGCACATGTGACATGCATTGGCTGCCTGGCTTATTCTCTGTTTCCTGCTGGGATCCCGATCATCCTCACCTGTATCTATGCTGGTTTCCACCCAGGCTTTCTCCTGAAGCTTCCCCTCCCAGGAAGCAGTCTGACAGCAGATAGGATTTTTCACCCTTGGATTCATTCCAGCCAGACTGACTCCCATTACCCAGGACAATTCTTCAAGACAAGTCTTGTGCCCTTGCTTGCCCTCACATGTCCCTGTGCCATGCTGAGGGACACACAACTCACACCATTGTCAAGACCCCATGCTACTGATCTGCCACCCAATCCTCTCAATATTTAGGATACTTCAAAATGAAAAATGAATGAAAAGTAATGATTGTACTTTGTATCTCATGGTCATCTGGGGTGCAATGAAGTTGCAGTCTGAGTTGTATAAATTGTGAAGGTGGTGGCTGACCCGTTGAGAGGGTCCCAGCCCTGAGCAGTGCTTACGTGTGTTGTCCTCATCAGTGCTGTTGGGTAGGGTTTGCTTCTCGAGTGTGTCTTCACAACCACTGCAGCTGTAGGTCCCAGAGTCACCATACATCTTCCCAAGTGCATTCCTAGACTGCTCCGGTAGGGCAGCAGCAGCAGTCAAACTGTCTTCAGTATAGAGTGAACTTGGGTTTCCTCAGTGCCTTTCCACTGCCAGTCTCTAATAAACCCTTGCAAAGTGAAAACCCACCTACAACAAGCTTTCAAGAGGTTGTGTGCTATTCACTTCATATCTGCATATAGCAAACAATAGGCATTGTTGTTGGAAAACCAGGAAATGGGGAACTTGGAGGGCAAAAAGTCAATCCTCTTCCCTGTGTGTGCTTATAATTGCTATCAATGTTAATCACTCTTAATTGAGTAAGTTGTGGAGGAAATGAAGCTTGCTAAGCAAGCCTAACTTTAAAGACTAGAAATTTGGAGGGCCTACTTTAAAGTCATTCATTACATCTTTTTTAATTATACCATCCTTGTTATGTTCTCATTATGAAAAAACACTATTTGAATAGAAATAGTACAATTCTGATATCTAACTATTTAATCATAATATTGTAAATATATGGAGTTGCATTTTTATATCAGGAAATAAGTAGCAAAAAGTTCTTTGGGTTTTTTTTTTTTAGGATTGAATATGGTGTTGTGTATTCTGTGATCATATATACAGTACAATGTAAATACATACGATTTAAATGTGGTCATTATTATGTAAATACATGATTTTGTTTCCTTCCAGGGGATTGGAAATAGATGATCTTTAAGATCCCTTTCAACCCAAACCATTCTCTGGTTCCAGTTCTTACTTACTCAAGTAGTCTGTTCTCTCATACATGTATAGGTTTTGCAAGGTTAAGCCTATGATTTCTAGTTACTAGTATTTAAATTAATACAGGGGTTCCCTAAATACTGGCCATGCATCTTGAAATTTGTGTTACATAATGCTGGTATGTACTGTTCACATTTCTTCCTCTTACTTCCTGCTAATGCTCAGGCCTGTTATTAAACCAGTTCTTTGGCTTATCAGTGGAAGGCTTGCTTATAGATCCTGCAGCACTAGAGATAGCATCCAACTGTTGCAAGAGCTGACAGTTGTCCAGAGGATTACAAGTGAGATCATATCGAGTTTGGGGGGATCCTGACCTGTTATATGTTCTTTTGCATAATTGTTGCTAGAGGCAAAAGGGCAGGAAGGGTGCAGAATTAGAGCAACGCATTTGATGGGAACTTGTCATCTGAAAAACAGTTTGCATTGCCTGTCATCTTTTGTTTGGTAGAAAACAGGCTGTGACATAATACCTGTCACTGCCAGCGGGTTTTTCTCTGCACCCAGGAGTGAAAAATCCCATGCAGTAGCAGTCAGAGGTCTAGGCTACCTGTGTGACTGCACAGGACTCGACTCTTCTAGTGGTCTGGATTTGCATACAGGGGCCTGCCTGCCCCAGTTAAGGAGGGAAGGAGATATGGTGAGATTTAAAAGAATTAAAAAAAAAAAAAAAAGAAAAAGAAAAATCTAGCTACAGCTTTGATCCTGGGAGAGGAGATCAAGAAATGACTTTTAGGTTTGCTGTTGGGCCAGAAAGAATTCAGTGCAGAAGGGAAAATGGTAAAGGTAGACCATGCCTAGTGTACCTCTAGGTTGTTAGTAGGGAGATGGGCCAAAAGCTTGTGGCAATGAGAGGAAGTTTGGAATTGAAAATCTAGTTTCTGGTGAAAAGATGGCACGTGAAAGAGAGAGAGAAAATACATAATTCCCTGATACTCAAAAACGTTATTTTTTAATTACAGAATAGTACCCAGTGTTGTGACATCTTTGGAAAATTTATGCCTTAGAATTAATTCTAATCTGCATAATAGAGTAGGTGTGTTGACTGTTTTATTTAAGAGTGTGGAGTGTGTTTTAGGAGATGATGATGGTGGTGATGTTGATGATAGGAATACTAAATATTAAAAGGTTTTTGACAAATGTACTGGTATCATAGCCATTGAGAAGCAAGTTTTCCCCATCCATGTTTCTTTTTTTTTTCCCCCTCTCTTTCCTGTGCTGCATGCAGTTTTGAAATTGTTGTTTGCTAGTTTATTTCTGACTTAGGCTTTGGTCAGTATTTTTCTGTCTTTATAAATGCCTGATATAAAATATTTTGGACTGAACTCAAGGTTAATGTAATTTTAACCAGCCAAACTTGACGTACCTCTGATACAGCTTTGTGGAAGAGGCACCTACCGCTTGATAGCTGTGTGAAACTGTTGCCTACAGAGATGGGCTCTTGACACTGTCTGCCAGCCTCAGGCTGTCCGCTTTGTGTCTGCTTTAATTGAAAATTAATAGTTAGGGGGTTGCTATGGAAATGATACCATTGCTTGCAGACAGCAAACCCAGCTTTTTGCAAAGAGACACTAGTGGTATTGTTTGTCCTTGTTGACCTCAGAAGTTCAAAAGCCTGGAGGAGGAAAGGAGATGCAAATATTTTACTTTAAAAAATTAATTTGCATATTTATAACATTATTTTTGAATGTCAGAGTTATCAAGTTTTTTTAACAAACTTTTGTGGATAAAATGAGACTGTAGGTTTTTAAATGTTATGTTAATTGTTATTACACCACTTTGCAGGTTGATAAGGCAGTATTGCTGAAGAGCATATTATGTTATCGTTCTAGTGAATGTAAACAGATTCGTGTGAAAATGTTATTTGACTGATGTGATAATGGAAACTATCATTTATTTCCTCTGGAGTACATAAAGTCATTTGTATCCTTGTATTCAGAGTTTTTTGAACTGTGAAAGCACCATAAAGCTGTGGGCAGTTGGGAAAAAAAAAAAATAAAAGAAGTAGATTGGGAAACCTTATTCTCAAAACTGATAACCAAACTGCATGGAACACTTAACCCGAACAAACAGAGGCGAATTTAAACTCTTTTTTATTTATTTTTTGTGTGTCTTTTTTAATGTTGCTGCCTAAATCATAGTTGTATATAGACCATGTCATGTGATTGTGGGCTTTTTCATGCTTTGTTCATTCCTGTGATAAGGCATGTGTTCATATCTGCGTGTGTACAGCCACCCCCACAGCCACCCACCCACCCACGGGGTGAGTGCTATACATTTTTTTTCTTAAGAGGGGGCTTTCCGAACCTCTGTTTCACTGTGCAAAAACCCTGTCAACGCGCTATTTAACGAGTAAATTCGCTATTAAAAAGTGAAGAAAAATAGCTAACCCGCAGAATATTAAACTGTTCTCTATCAGAGTGCGACAGAATAAGTGCTTTCAGTTCATTTCAGAGGAGGTGGAGAAATAGTGTAGCCTCAGGGGTTGAAGGTGAAATGTGAAATTTGCTGTAATTACTTACCCAAAATGTCTGTATTAAAGGCTATTAGAAGCAGTTATTTTAAGTACTTCTTTATACATCTTTCCCTCCTCTGTTTAGTATTTAAACGCACTACAAAAGTAGAGGCAGATGTTATTCATCTGAAGGCACTACTTCGGGACAGATACTGGAGGGCAGTGGCAGGAGCGGCGCCTGGTCCCGGCTCGCCCCGGAGCGCATTGTTCGGCCGCGCCGGGCAAGGGCTCGGGCTCGGGCTCGGGCTCCCCCCGCGCCGCGCCGCCAGCCCCGGCTCTGCCTCCGCTGCGCTCCGCTCCGCGCGGCAGCGTCCTGCCTCCCGCTCCCCCTCCTGCTCCTGCCTCCCGCTCCCGGTCCTGCCTCCCGCTCCCGGCAGCCCGCTCCTGCCGGGTGCCGCCGGCGGGGAGCTCCGACTTCAAGTAGTCTTTCGCCCGAGTTAGAGGCCATAAAACTCCGGCGGTGCCATGCCCGCCTGGGATGTAACTGCCAGCAAACTCGGCGATTCTTGCAGCACGGGGGGAACCACTGCTAACAAAGCTGGGGTTTACTGCTTAGAGTCAGGCAGGGAGTGCGAGCGAGGAGCTGTAGTTTTACACTTCGAGGTTACCGTTTCCCCTCCTTTTATTCTCATGGTGTCTACACAAACACTGCTAGGCTACCTACAGTATGAAATCTTAAAACTCCATGTGGTGTTGTGAGCTGGTAGCAGATGGACTTTCTTTTGCATCTGCTGTGTACAGACTTGGCTTTGTACTCTTTTCCTGGGGGAGAGAAAGTCTTTCTTCTCTGCTAGTTGATTCCTGTTTTTGTGAAGCAGCGAAGAAAACATCTGTGGCAGGCAGAAAAATTGACAAAGGATTGACAAACACCATTAGCTGAAAATTTTCCATTTCATTGCAACTATGCATTGTTTACTTTACTGTAAATATCTTAATACATCATCCTCTGAATATGCTGGCAGAGAGACTGGAGCACTGTGATTTCAATTAAGGTTAGTAATTGATGGTATCTAGTGTTCAAAGGCTGAGGCTTGATTAACATCTGCTTGGACAAATTGTCATTGTTGAAGTGGTTTTGATGTGAATTGAAGATTATTTCTCTCTGGCTTATCTGATGTTGTGGCTGTGAAATGCATGTCTTTAGTTTGCTTATTTTTGTAAAATACTTCCTTTGGCTGTAAATTGGAGAGCACTGGAGCTTTACCAAAAGTACAGTGTATAATGGCAAGCTTGCCCTAAAAAGGGAAGCAAGGAGTATATTATTCACAGCCATGAAAGCTCACTGAAGACTTGAGAGACTCGAAATGGTGCTTTTTAGGAAGAAAAAAAAAAAAGAAAAAAAAAGAAAAAAAAAAGGAAAAAAATTTAAAAAAAGTAGCACTTACTTTAGAAAGATTATGGTAAGCATGCTGGCTCAGTCTTGAACCTTTGTCACCCCTCACGTTGCACACCAAAGACATACCCCAGTGATTAAATGCTGATTTTGTGTACGATTGTCCACGGACGCCAAAACAATCACAGAGCTGCTTGATTTGTTTTAATTACCAGCACAAAATGCCATCAGTCTGGGACGTGATCGGGCAGAGGTGTACTCACAGTAGTGTAAATACTGCTGTAAATAGTTGCCTGATGGTGGCTTTGACAGTGAGCTAGCTTCTGAGTTTTCCCTCTCTTTATACTGCTTTCTGCATCTGGCTTTTTGAACCTTCCTAATTTTTCATCTCTCTAACAAACTCCTATGAAGTTGCGACCAGGAAGTTGCTTTCTCTAACAATTCAGGAGAAGGTAGGTTACTTTTTTTGGTAAGAGAAATCTGAAAGAGTTTAGAGAGGGGTGGGCTTTTGTGACTGCTTTGCTCGTAGACTTGGCAATTGCTTT
>VYZT01017419.1:0-15000 GCA_013400735.1 Pomatostomus ruficeps | reverse complement strand
TGAGCTTGAAGACAACATAGCGTATAGCACCAGTACACGAATATAGTGTAAATCTATGAATAACAGATGTCATCTAATCAATGCTCTGGAAGAAGATGAGGAACATGACCTAACAAGAAACAAAAATGTTCTCTAACCAAATGTGTATTTATAAATACATATGATTTTATCTGAAATAATAAATTGATTTTAGTGTGGAATTAGTTTGCATAAGTGTACCACAGAAGTAGTTATTTTAAATTGATGGATTTAATGTCAGAATGACAGTCACAACTGACAGCTATTTGGTACAAGAGGTATTTCTGTCTTAATTAATTAATTTGTTTCCATAAAGAATTGTTTTTATCTGCATAGAGAATGTAAGCAGTATGATTTATTTTTTCTTTAGGGATCTCAGAACACAAAGAAGCAGAACTTGTATGTATGTAAATGCCTAAAGAGGGCCCTTCTAAGTACCTAACTAGTTTTAGGAAGCCTACTGGGTCACCAATTCTGTATAGTGGACATCAAACTAATCTACAAAGAAACAGTTGATTGTATTGAAAATTTAAAATATCCCATAATATGCCAGTCAGTCAAAGAAAGAAATGCCCCGTACCTCCTCTCAATACAATTGTGCAAATATTTTAAGCTATCAGAATACAATCTGAAGATCCTTTTGAAGCTAAGTGTGATTTATAGGAATTAGTTTGGGCAGCTTCTCTTCGTAAGAGAATCTGAATAGGTGGATTTTACATTTCTGAGTGCACATATTAGGCTTGAAATTACTTTGTAGTCACTTTGCATTACTTTGTGTAGAGCCTTTGCAGTCACAGGGCTGTTTAAGCCTGAACAGAATTTATTATTATTATGGTATTACATGAGATGAATTGTTTACATATTGCCATTTATAATAATTCAAGTTTGATGTTAGATTTAGAGATAAAAGAAAAACTAATATGTCCTGTCTTTCAGGGATAGTAGCAATAAAGCATTGCTCAGAGTAGGCTGCTTTAAATAGAGAGGCCATAGATGCTTCTAGTACTGACCTCTAAATTACTATTTGTTTTATTAATGTGAGAAATTCTTTTATATCTGTAAACTAATAATCTCTTCTTATTCCCAGTAAATTTTCCCACCTGCTGGCTTTGGCTCTTCCTCCATGGGGTCTCCTTTCTCTCCTTCTTTCTGCTTGCTTTGTATCTGTCATTGCTGGCTCAGTTTCTTTTCACTGTGCTCCCTTCACCTTTACCCTTAGTCATCTATCTTGGCCTCACAAACTTCTGCTTCTGTGGATTTTTCTCCATCAAGCTTGCTGCCTGTGCATACCAATCTTTTAATCTCTTTTATTTGGCAAAGTGAATCTCTCTGTGGCTGTTGCAGTTTATAAAGGAAATTATTTGAGAAGATGGATCTTTTGATCTTAGTATAGTGTGTAATTATGTACAAAATACTTGGAAATGCAGTCTTAAGCAATAGAATTAACAGACAAGTCCCAATCCCATTGAAATTCTTACCAAAAATATTTTTCTAGCTAAGGTGTAGATAACAAACAATTTTGTAAAGGCGAAATGTTGCCACTGGAGTCTGTACTGTTAAACTGTGACCAAGAAATCTGGGGATAGAAGGAATGATGAATTGCTACCCAAATCCAAGGAGCTCAGCATCATGTCATGTTCCATCAAAATGGGTATGGATCTCCTCAAAATCAAAGACTGAATATGGCAATATTAAGTCATTTTCAGCAGGAACTTCAACAAAATAGAAAATGGAAGAAATTCACTTTAAAACTAAGATGTAGGTTGTGATGTAAAGCCTGTCTTCATCTTTGGGTTGCCTAGAAGGGATACCGTCAAGGAGAAGATGTAACTTCCTTGTGAAGCAGGTTTTTCTGAGCTAACTTTAAAGTTGCCTCTCTGTGTGCTGCTAGTGTTGTATCTGCAGTGTTGCAAAATCTCAATTATCTGAATATTTACCTGCATTCTCTAACTTTGTAGTTTGCCCTGAGCTGTGTCTGTCACTACCAGCAGTACCTACTAACTAGTTAAACCTTAGCTCAGGTAAGTTTGCCTGCTTGTGCCACAGTCACAGCAATGGGTGCATCATGGATGTATTCCCTTATATGTGAAGGCTATGGTTACTATTTCTGTATTGTATTTGTTGTGAAATTGCCTATATTATGCACCTGATCAAAACGGTTCAAATTGCTAAGTCTTTAGGATGATGTAATGTCAACCTGTCAATGTGTGTTTTGCAACACGTATGTGTGACATCTGTGCATATGAGTAGGACGTAAGTACATGTGATTTTAGAATATGCTACTTTTATAACTCAAACCCAAAACATTTAACCTCATTTATGTATGTCAAGGTACACAGATCGATTCCAGGAGAATCCATGCATTTTTTGTTTGTTTCTCTCTTTAGGCTGTATGATCTTTTTATATAGTTACATTCTTAAGGTTCTTTTTGCTAAGGTTCATCGGTTGCCTCTCTCCAAACTGTGCAAGAGTATAACTGTGCTTCAGACTGTACTGACAGTTTTCACATTTAAATCTTCAAACTGTAAAGTTAATTTGTTATCTAAGAGTGCTCTTTCTTTGAAATTCTTTTATCAAAATGAAAAAAAAGAAGGAAAGACTGCTGTTCTCTCTGTGTCATATCTCCAGGTACCCTATAAATAATAAACTTAGTGTTTTGTTTTATTAATCCTTTTAACTGTATTCTAAAATACAGAAAATTATAGAAAAGCTTACCAGTAAGTAAGAAGGCTTTCCTTTCATGAGTTATTCTTCCAGGTGCAGCATCAGTCCATCCTTTGGTGCACTCCAAACCTGTACATCTTATTATATTTTGTACTGCAGATCTCCAACAAGCAGAATCTGTTAGTTGTTGGCTTTTTAGTTTTGTGGGGGGTTTTTTTGTTTGTTTGGTTTTTTGTTTGTTTGTTTTTGGGGTTTTTTTGGTGTAAAAGTTTATTTTTTCAAATGTTTTTATGCTTTAAGCTCTCTTCTTCATTCTTCTATAGATTGTTTTGTGGAAATAGAAAGATCTTGTGTTGATCTTTGAGGCTTTGATACCAGTTTTCTAAGGAGAAATTGCAAAGAACAGCCTGTCTTCTCCTTCTCTTAAATCATACAGGCCATAAGGAATCATCCAGTCCCAGACTTCAAGATTTGGCTTTGCAAGTAAATAAAATTAATAGTAGAACCTGTGATCTGATATAGACAGCATTAATGCAAGCAGAGGCCTTGTGCTGGTGGATCTGAGATAGAAGATACACTGAAAGTTCTGTTGAAAACTGTCCTGATTTATAAATGGATTGTTTCTAATAGTCCTTTATATCAGATAGTCCTCCCTTAGGCAGTAATGGTCAAAAAGGAAAAAAAATTGCAGGAAACAAAATGCAGGTAGCATGAAAGATGTGTCAGGGTTACTATGAACCACTGCTTTGTACAAGATGCTGTCTATCTGGTTTACAGAGTGAACCTAGAAAGAAAGGAGTAGGAACCGCAGTATGCCTGAGCTGTTACTTCTAACAGTAGAGAGAAAAACAATTTGAATGTGATTGTCTAATGTTGTAATGCAGAGATCTTACAAGTGAGTGTATGTTTTTGTCCTAAATCAGACCATCTCCCAGGTCATTTCAGATGTGGAAGAACTAACATATTATGAAGCAGAAATTCTTTGGAAGGAGGAATGTGTTTTCTGCCAGCTTCTTTCATAACAAAAAAGCATCTCTAGCATCCTGAATATGTACCTGTTCACATCTGTGTTTTGACATGACAGCAGTCATGTTAGGAAATTTTCATTCCAGTCTGAAATCCCGTGTAAGATGCTGTGTAAGATTTGCTGCTCTTTACTATCTTCATAGCCTAGACTTTCAGGTGAGTGACTGGCAATGCTACAGAAGTGAGCATAGCTCCATCTGAAGAGGTTAATATCATACTTTGTATCCTTGGAATAACTGATGTGCAATAAATGCATGATTAATATTAATTGTGTGAGGTTTAAGTATTTTTTTAATCATGTCTGAAGTATTTATCAAAAATCCTAGGAAAATTGGAACATTTATGGATTTAATGGAATTTCAAGAAGTGTACATGGAAAATAGGTGAAACATTGTGAAACCATTACTTTTGGGATTCATAAAATTTGGCAAACAGGTACAGTTCTATCCTTGTGAGAAAATCAGGAAGATTATAGACTATTTAAATTATATGCAATAATGAGATACACAAAAATATTTTTTTCCTTTTAGAAATATATTTAACATTAGCCTTTATTGATTCACAGTCTCAAATGTTTCTCAAAGTTTTAGTTTAAGATCATACATGAATTAAAAACATGCTGCTATACTCACAGGTGTCCCTTGAAGTTTCAAAGATAGAATAAACCCTCAAATAGTACATGAATTCTGTCCTACAGAATATACTCTAAAGCATTTACTTAACACAAGAAAAATGGGTAAATTGGTGTATTATTTTATCCTTCTCTGCTTGGTATGAATCCTTAAAGTTTAGGATTATTAAGTCACTCAAATATGGTAGTTTCTGTAAGGTGTGCCCTGCATACCTGGTATGTATGAAAATGAAGAGGAAACACATCTATGTAAAATGTCCTTATGGCTTTCCATGGCAATCAATATTAATGTTTCTTAAATTTGTTTTAGTGGGTAAATGCATCATGAAAATTCTAGGTTTTAAATTATTTTCTATAATTTATATAAAGAGAAAGAATAGGATTCCTGTATTTGGGAGCACAAGAGAAGGCAGCAGCCGGTTATTGGAAAGGACAAGGAGCTATGAATTGTACTGGAGGCTCAACTAGGCAGCGACCAGAGAAGGAAGATGGATTGTGAAGTGGGAACTGAAGGTTAAGAAGCTCTGGATGCCTCAGAACAGAAGAAACTTGCATTAGGAACATCCACACTTCTTGAAAGCAGGGCAGCCTTTGTGGCCTGTGCTGCATCCAGGGCCGTTGTTCCCGCAGATGATGCTCTGTCTCCATTCCATTGCTTGGATCTCTTCCATGTTACGTGACATTCTCTCTCAGATGACTTTCCCCACTTCTTTACAGCCCCCACCCATTCATCCCTCCTGCAACACTGTTTTTACAGCCCCAACTTCCCCATTCACAGCCTTCATTCCTGTTGATGCTTGCCTTGTTGTTTTGCCCGCTTCTGACCACCAGCACCTTTCTCACTGCAGCTGCTGGGCTCTTCACAGAGGAGAAGGCATCTTGTTTTTTGGCGTGGTATAGATACTGCATTTACCAAATTATCTGGAAAAAAATGATGTCTCAACATGCCTACCTTCCCTATTACTGTAAATGAACCAAAAGGGATCAATTAAGCGTAGGAGACTGAGAACAAAATTATTCTTGCTAACATTTGGTCATCATGCTTAGCCTAAACGCTCTTATTTTTAAAATCCAATTCAATCAACATTAAAATCATAAAATATAGTTTAGAAAGAATATTCTGTGTGATTTCTGTTGTGACAGAACTCTGAGAAATGCAAAAGACACAAAGTCAAATTTTATCAAGTCCAAAAATGCATTTTTTTTAGAAATTAAATTTCTACTGATTGCAGAAATTTAATTTGTGTTATTTAAACTCTGTGGTACAGACTGTGTGAAGAAGTTGCATAAAAAAGGTATGAACAGTGCTCCCAGATCTTAAAAATTTCATTGTCCATTTTTTAAGAATTGAATTATGGCTAGCATTGTCCAAAATGAAAGTAATAATATGTTTGAGATAAATACCTTGGCAGCATGGATTTGTTTTGTGTTTGGCCAGTAATCTCTAAGAGTAGAGTTGGGTAGCTAGTGTCAGCTAACACTAAATATTATAACACATTTGGGACTGTGCCATACAGCAGAAACAGTAGGAGATGCATAGCCGTAGAAACAAGAAAAACATAAATTGAACACAATAAATTTACATTGAATGTGCTTTAGGGAGCAAGCCTACTTAATTGAAGAGGACACAAGCACATGTTTAGCTGCTGTGTTTAATAGAGAATGTGTAATACGTTCCTAAAAATAAGCATATACTTAAAGAGCTTAACTGACGCAAAGGTAACAGGAGTGAGGGAATAAAAGCCTGTGTATTTCTGAAATATATAATTTAAGGATCCTTTTTTACAGGCATAAAAAGTACGAGCTCATACTGAAGACCAATGTTATGTTTAATATGTAGCAATGTTTCTCCAAATGTCCAAGCAACACAGTTAACTTCTTTCAATTTTTTGCCTTCATCCACAAATCATTTTTTAAAGGTATACTAGACTTAGCATAAATAATTAAAATCATTAGTAAGATTTATCGTTTTGCATGTTGTACTTTCTCTGTGTTACAAAACAGTAGAATATTTAAAAACATTACTGGTCAATGCCACAGCATTCTTTAAAGATAGAACCTCCAACACATCTCAGGCTTTAGATATCCAGACTTCAAGGCAAGTTGTATCCAAAGTAATATTAATGGGAAAAAAATGTTTACCTATAAAATTCAGATTTAAGTTACTTACATTAGAATAGATTTCTTTTTCAAAACATTCCAGCTTAAATTTAACATTTAAAGTATGAGAATACTTATATAGCACTAAACCTACTGCAGCCCATTAAAAGAATTAAAATAGATAAAACAGACCTGTTGCATCAGTGAATTATCCTCAAATTTCAATGAAAAAAAAGGCTTAGGCTTTTTTAATTGCTGTCAGAAGCAAAGGAAGACATGTTAAATTTCTGAATTTAGTCATTCTTCGTGAAAATGTTGCCTTGTCATCCATTTAAGTGTCTATCATCAAAATGCTTTTAATTAGAGTGAATGCTAGTACTTACCTGTTTTTCACTGCAGAAATATGAGTATGCATCACAGTAACATGTTTCTGTTGATCCTGAATGTGCATGCTGAATCAAGGCTGAAGAATTCCGTGGTCAATCTAACTCGTTTTCCTTTGCCAGGTTATTTTCCTGGCTGTATTCTTCATTTTAGAAAATGTAGGAGGATGTTTCTCTATGTCTCTGTAAGTATTATTAGCCACGTAAAGAACCCCCTGCTTACCAGAAACTATTGACCAGTTTACACACTAGAATAAAATAGTCCTTTTATAATAAGCGACTATACTTTAGATAGTTTAATAATCTAATAAATACAGAATCATTTTAAAATGATATTTTGAATCTAATTCTACTTTCCATCTCAATGCACTGTAGAAAGATTTTTTAAAAAGCAATATTATTTCCTAAACAAGAAATTTATTCAAATTCATTAAATGTAAAAAAGTAGGATTTTAAATATACGTTTCATAATAGAAAAAAGAAAGAACTAATTTAATGTAAGGGCACCTGTTTTACTGAGCAGCAGCCTAGCTGAATCAGTGACAAAGAACTTCTTAAGCAAATACAAAACAAGATTTAAAATCTACTATTTAAATCAAGGGTTCCTGCATTCCAGTATAAATTATCATTAAAACTGGTGATTTAAATAATTTTATTTCAATCAATCATATTAAATGGCCAAATAAGAAAAAAATATAAAATGCATAGTCAAGGGACGAGAACAACCATTTTGGAGTTTCCTCCCCACCCCCACTGCTTTTGATAAATGTATCACAAGTCTTTAAAAGTACATTATCTTTATCTGACATGAATATATTATGATAAACAAGAGCTGACTATCCCCTCTACATTTTTCAGTGAATGTGATGCACTATTTGTTTAGTGATTTTTAAAAAGAAACAGAGAGTAAGTTGGATATGTAACAGACTGGTCTGGGAGCCGCTTCAACTCATCTTGAGAAATGTGGGTTGGTTTGCCTCGTGGTGGAATGGAAAAACTGTTTATATTTGCTCTGTTACTTTGCTGTGACAGATGAGTCCTCATTTCTGTCTGAGGTTTGTCTGGTTTCTAGGTCATTAAGCACTACAAAGTGACATTTTAGGTATTTTTGAAGGCATCTCTTAGGGAGATATTTCGGAAGGCCATGGATGCCTAAAGGAGCCTGCTCCCCCAGGCTCACTCTCTAGCTATCAGAGGAAGTAGACTTCCTTGCTGCAGGTGGGAACATGGAGTGTACTGTACTCCTTTGTTTAGCCATGGAGCCCAAAAACCTCAAGGGATTTCTTAGCAGAAAGAATGGTCAGCCTGAAGCTGTAGGATATGAGCAGGTGGCTCCTGCAGGGATCCCCTGTGTGGGAGTCCCTCCAGTCTCCAAGCATGGGGAGCCTGAGGAGCAGCGAGCTGCCCTGGCAGTCTCACCAACGCCTTATGCTGCACTTATTTTGCTGCAGGGCAGGGCTGGGAAGTGGCTGTACCTCTCATCCATGACCTCAGTATCTGTAAGGGGTCTGGGAAGTTAAAGTAAGACAAGGGGACCAGTTGCTGGGTAGTGGGTTGTCGCTGTTGCGGCAGTGAGGAGCAAGAAGAACTACAGGTGTTAAGAGTAGAAGTAGAAGAGAGTTTTATTGTTTTGATTTTATCTTTTATAGAGATCAAGAGGTTAATAATGATTGGACAGTGGTTAACCACCCCCTAGGGTGATTGGCTGAAGCCTTACAGCTTCAGTTAGCAAAACATAAGATTAGAAAGGTAAAAATATTCAGTTTATCTTTGTTTCTTACATGATTCGTGAGAGAGAGAAAAATTCTCAGGACTGTGCGTCCACAGTGGGTTGATGAGAGGTGACCTAAAGGGAAAAAGAGTTAGAGGGGTTGGGCAAGGATGGAAAGACCTGGAGGGAAGCAACTGCAACGTGGGGGAGGCTGGAGGATGGAATGGGTTTGGGCAGTGAGCAGCAGACTGGGAAGAAGGATCTTCTAGGCCATTCCTCCTTACAGGGGATGGAATGAGAAAGGGAAAAGGTGTGGCCTGGGTCATGTTTTCTGAAGTGCTTTTTCATTATTGCAGTCTTGCAGTATTCCCTGCATCCTCTCAGTGATTCTTTTTCCTGGTTTTTTAATAAAACTTTTTCAATAAACTTTTTCAGTTTATTAATAAATAGATGTTATGTCATTAATGCATTTGCCCAAATACACTTAGTGTGATATATCTGTAAAAGTATTTACAATCACAGTACATATGTGACAATGAATTAAGTATACTTTAAGTTACCATTCTTCAACACTGCTTGGTTTATTACTGTGGTTCTTTGCCTGCGTGAGGTTAATGCTTCTGCGGTAGAAGCTGAGAACGTTGTCACAGGAGCTGTGCAAATCAGTGTAAAACTTCATGTCCTGCAGCCATGATACTGTAATGCCTCTCAGATGTATGATCTCGCATAATTTGAACAACCTATAGTAATTTGGATGTAGAATCCTCTCAGGACTGCTGCTGTGTGGGTTGGTTCTCCTCCATGCTTCCCATATTGAGGAATTATCAAGTGCTCAGTTGGTGTTTTTCATAGACACAAAACACTGCAGCAACAAACCTGAGGTAGTAAAATTCAGACTGAAATGATAGTATTGAAAGGCATGTGTTCCTACATCATGATTTATACCAAGAGACTTTGCTATTTGTTATTCTGTGGGTAAAATCTTGTCCCTATTTAATGTGTGAAGCATAAACAAAAATAAATGTTTACAATACTAAAAGGCAAACAAGACAAACAAGAAAAACCTTCATGTTTCAAGTATTTAGATAATTCAAGTAATTAAATAATTATTGGTAGATAATTTCTTTATTAATCGTTGTTTTTGCAAGGATTCTATAGTGTTACATAAACACTAGGAAATCCTTCCACCAGCAATGCCTTTCAGTACCTATACTGTCCCACCTTATGAAGTCATAGAAATCAATTACAAGGCAATTTTAGCTGGCTGTGCATATCAAGTTTATAGAAGAGTTTCTCATGAAATTAAAATTAAAGTAACATTTCTGCTCTGAAGCCACTCAAAAAAGAGGTGAATTTTAATAGAACAGCTCTGCCATCTGTAAGAATTTGTAATAACAAGCCAAAATTAAAACTGATAGAAAGGGGGAAAAGGGTTAAAATGAATAGCTGTAGTGTAGTACACTGCATCTGATTTCACCTGTTTCAGCTCAAACACTATTATAAGGTTGGGGTTTTTTTTAAAAAAATTATTAATCTCTGAAAATGACAGGTGTCAAGAGCCTTTTGTAATACACATACAAAAAACTTGCAGTCAAGAGGTCATATCACTGCAATGTATTAGGCAGTAGCCTTCTCTCTTGTGGTATTTTCCTTGTTTGAAGTGTTTCCAATGAAAGATGCTTGCTGTAATGCGCATCAGTAAAATGATCTATTTGGGAACAGCTTTACATTGTAAAGGAAGCTGTGAGAATACTTTGGTATTGTGTACATCTTCTCTCTTAACTGTTGCACGTTCAGAACTGTCTCGTATGCTATAAAGCACACAAAGGATATATGGTTCACAGCAACATACGTGTTTTGGGATTGAATTTTATAAATATCATTCTTGTAGTGAAAAAATAATTTTATAAATATTATTCTCACACTGAAAGCATTTTTTCCCATTTGTTTCTTTTTTCTTTACATTCTTTAAAGAGAGTTCTGTTGCCCTGAAAATGAAGCTCTGTATGTCACTAAAAAATCTTTCAGTATTTTCTGTGTTTTCTTCACTGGTTTTTAGCACCACAATCCATAAGAAAATGACTGTAGTGTGCAAAATAAGATGTTTACACATACACAGAGAAAACAAAAATGGAATAGTTTTAAAACTTGCTTTGACATGCTTATAGTAAGACAAGTTTTATTTTAAGGCACAGTGTATAAGGACAGTTTCAGAGGCTCTCCTTGAGCTCTGTGAGCTGAATGGATAAATTCTTACATCTTCACTTTGTCTTTGGGAACATCAAAGCTCGGGCACTATACCTGCCTGGGCACGTATTTGGAGTCAAATTATGTAATATGCTGCATAACCATTAAGAAAAAAAAACCCCAAACAGTAGTGATGAAGACTTTGAACTTTTATACAAAAAGTTTGATTTTGAAAATGTCTTATTTTGACACACCAGTGATCAAAGTGGTTTGGCCCAGAACCTTGTGAAGAGTTGTTCAGTGTGGCAATACTGCTAGAGGCAGCTTTCCATTTTTGTTCAATTGTTTTGGGTAGGGGTGAGGAAGGAAGATTAGTGACAAAGTTACAGTGGTATGTTTTAAACCAGCTTTAAAATTCACGTGAAAGTAGGGTCCCTAAATGTGGATTTAGGAAACGTGGATTAAAAAAATGGGAGCCCGTCAATTGTTTCTAAAGTGCCCTGAGAGGAGGAGGAAGTGTTTACTCAGCTCTTCTGTGCCCCAGCATCATGCATAGGAAGGATGATGCATAGTGGGATGCAAGGACTGTATGCTTTTAAAAAGCCAATTTAGATGGGGACTGTTTTTTCCTCTTTCTGATAGAAACAGCTTTATTGTGTTCTTTTGGACCAGGATGAAGAACAGTACTGTTTGCATCACATAGGCTTTGATGCAGGGAAGTTCTGCAAGATTTACACTACAGATTGGAAGTAAATGATATTTTGATTTTAAAAATAACATTCATCATTTCCTTTTGCTTCTGGATGAGCTTGTGCAGCATGTTTATGTGTGTAGGCAATTGAGAATTTAAAAATAGTTCCCTGCTAGTCTTTATTGAATTGAGAGAAGGGAATGAAGAAGACAATGAGACAAGAGGAGTCCAGGAAAGAACTGGGAAAAAGATACATTTTTTTGGTCCAAAGTCCTTCAAAACACAGTAATTTTTATGAGATTGGTAGAACTCTGCATATTCAGGGTAAAAAAGAGGAATGCTCAGAAAATAGGGAATTGTAGTTACAGGGGACTAGGAAAGCAGCAAATAAGGAAAGAATGGAAGAAAGTTTATTGAGAATAATGAAGTGTAGACAAATCTATATTTCAAACAGTATTGAAAAAAATAAAATATTCACCATTCTGCTTCCATTCCATTATTTACTGAACGCTCCATTTTCAGTAGTTTGAGCAACAAAGACTAATAACGAATATGAAAAGGAAAAATGGAAGTCGATATCTGGGAATGAATGTTTTAGGAATTCCACTGCGTTTGTGATTGCTGTATAAAGTGTGTTCCTCACTGTTATCTCATTTTATGGTATTCCCCAGAACACAAAATGTTAGATGTCAAGATCATAGCAGAGAAACAGAGATGTTATGAACTTCTATTCCTACTTAAACAGCCTATCTCTAACAGGCTGCTGAAAATTGTTATTTTGATGCATTTTTATGTATGGTGATCTTTAGGGGTAAAGCTACAGGGCTAGCTGTTATAGCTAGGGTGGGATGGGAATGAAAATTAGAGTTTACCTTTGTGTTTTGTGAGGATGAGCAATTTGAAGAATAGGCCAATTCTGAAACTCAATTGTAATATCTTTGCCAGTATTAAATGTGTGATCACCACTTTGGCAGCTGCAACAGGAAGAGGAGAGGTTATACACAGACATAGTAGTTGCATTTTTTTAGCTTTAAGTATTTTTAAATAGCAGAGTGTCAGAACCCATCTGTAACAAGGTAGAAAAACCCCCCAAATCATAAAGACTGTGGGAGTTGCTAAAGGAAAGGCAATACATAAAGAAGGACAAAGGAGTACAGAGACAGATTAACAGAAATAGGAGAAAAGAGTTTGCAGAAGATAGAATTAGAAGTTATCTTGGAATTGATAAAATTATCCACTCTGTGAAGATAATGACAGTATGGTACTGAAAAGCTAATGAGCAACAACTGCAAAGTGTGGTAAATACATATATAGAGTATTCTAACTTCAGTAATTGAGAAAACTTCCCTCTGACATTATCTGTTGTGATACTGTATTGATTGTGATTGTTTTGTACTAATTCTGTACTCCAGTCTTCAGAATCTTGTTGGTCTGTCAGCCTAGCACATAGCTTCTGATGTCAATGGCATTAAATAGTTAAGGCCAAAGTTTCTGTATTCTGCCACATCCTGGAAGTGTATTTAGTTATTTTTTATAAATAATGAAGATTGGCCTGGAAACATAGGTTCATAGCCATGATTCACTTAATAGCAGAGCATGAATAAAGGATTACAGAGTTATAACGGAGCATAGATAGGAAAGCAATAACGTAAATAATTGGGGTCTTTGGCATATAAGTAAAGTAAATAAGAAGTGGTTAAGACTTTTTTTCTCAAACTTTGGATGTAGAGCTTCTTTACGGTATTGGATGGGGTAGAACAGGGAGTTGAAATAATCTTATCTAAGGTAGACAAATAAAAACCTTTATAAGTGCATTAAGTAAAATTCCTCTTCCAAAATATGGAAAGCTTTCAAAACCCAATGTACCCTGGATGATGAAGTGTTCAGTACTTCTGAGGGCAGCATCCTAGGTCATTCATGTGAGACATAGAGGTGTGCAGCTTTTTTTAAAGCTTGCGGGGGCATTAGTGAGATCCAGGTAGTTTTTGTTTCTTGTCCAAATTGTGTTGTAACATTTTTCAGTAACTTTTATGTTCATTCATTAGTTTGGAGCATTAATGATGTTTTTCTCCATTTTGCAGAAAGTGGGAGACTGTTACTGATTACCAACTTATTTATTCTAAATATGAATTTTTATACAGTAGAATTTTTATACATGTACATTGAATCAAGGTTTTAAAATCATGAGTCAATATTCTTGAGTTTTTGAGATTTTTTTTTTAAGTAACAATTTTCTGAGGGGTTATAAGCAGTAATAAATTAATTTTGCCTAACTGGCTTCTATGAGAAGACAAAGAACAGGCCCATAGGTCCTGTCTGGTGAACTAAAGTACATTAAAGACCACAAAGCTAAAAGGCAATCTAATAATGTAACTTAAAGAAAAAAAAAGACTTAATACTCCCTTGTGTTTCATCTTTTAGGAGGGTTTTTTTGAGTTAAAGTAGTGAGTGTTCTAATTTTATCATACTCTGATCTAGTCATTATTTCATGGATAAATATTCCCAAATTTTCATAAGCAGACTACTTGGTTTGGCAGCACTGGTTGTTAGTTTCTCAGTGTTTTTCATTCAGAAATGTTACTGAGATAAGCAGCCAGTAACAAAGTTGAAATGAAATAGATTGTCTAATTTCAGAAAAATACCCCCTGTCTGAGAAGAGTATCCAGTTTATTTTTAGATTAAAATTATCTTAAAATCCTTGGAAGCATGACTTCATACTTTTTTTTTTTAATATTATGTCTAAAAGTAAAACAAGTAAGATTGGCATATTTTACAGTCTTCCTTAGTGCCATTATCTCTTAATATGAATACTGGAACATTTTGTGTTACAGGTTTCCTTTCAAAGTAAAGGAACATTTCTGCCCATTAAGAGAATTGGAGGATTTTTAAATAGTTGTGTAATATTCCTTAAAAATAATCAGTACATCTACTTGCTATTGTGAATACATATACACTCTTAGGCCTTGTGACACAAATATCTAGCATTGCATGGTGATACAAAGAAACAATGCTGTAGGAAAGAGTCAAACAAAAAAGTAATTTACAGTAAGTCAACAGCATAATATTTTTCTAGTGCTGTGTTCATCTGTGTGGTTCCACATTGTGATTGTTGATCAGATAAATTGGTATCTGCCCATATTAAACTATTAGGGAGTATCTAAAGAGGGCCATGAAGACGGTGAAGGGCCTTGAGGAGACGCCATGTGAGGAGTGGCTGAGGGCACTTGGTCTGTTCACCCTGGAGAAGAGGACACGGAAGGGAGACCACATTGCAGTCACAACTTCCTCGTGAGGGGAAGAGGAGGGGCAGGCACTGATCTCTGCTCTGTGGTGACCAGTGACAGGACACAAGGGAATGTCCTGAAGTTGCATCACGGGAGGTTTAGGTTGGATATTTGAAAAAGGTTCTTCACTCAGAGGGTGTTTGGGTGCTGGGACAGCTCCACAGGTAAGTGGTCACAGCACCAAGCCTGACAGAGTTCAAGAAGCATTTGGACAAAGGTTTTTGGGCACATGATGTGATTCTTGGCGATGGTCCAGTGCAGAGCCAGGAGGTGAACTCAATGATCCCTTCCATCTCAGCATATT
>VYZT01017411.1:0-10583 GCA_013400735.1 Pomatostomus ruficeps | reverse complement strand
AAAAAAAATGCACTCAAATGAGTAGCTACCTTGGCCAGAGTAGAAGCAACCTTTGAACAGGTGTTTAGACCTCAATTAATTTATTTTCACCTAAATAGTTCCTGATGAGCATAATTGAAGATGGTAAGTAGTCTTATAAAAAGTAAAGAATATTTTGTATTCTGTGTCTAAAACTTTAGAATTGCAAGTTTTTGAAATTCCAAAATCCATAATAGATCAGGAACAGTTTCTGTGCTGAGGTTGGCATTGTCCATTCAAACCCATATAAGTGGCATTATTGTGTGTAAGTATCATCTATATAAAGCAGAGTTCCGATTCACAGCTGAAAAGGGAGGAGCAGGAGGGGATTTTATTTTTAGAGACTATATTATTGATCCAATTGATTTTAGAATAGCTTTCATAGCTTGGCAGAAGTCAGACAGTACTTAACAGAATACTGTCGCTAGCATTCATAGAATGATACAATGCGTTTTTTGATAAATTCCTGTTTAAAACTTTTAGACAAAGGTCCCTGAACTAATGTACCATGATTTCTTTCAGACACTGTTCCTGCAACATTTCCCTCTATCCACAGCATTTTCTTCTTCCCTTTATTTCCTCCTTGAGTACTTCACTGCAATACCACTGTGTCCTTTTCATTGCCCTTCGCTTCACCCAGTGCTTCCAGTGTTCCAGAATACATCCTTCTTGTGTGCCCACACACTTTGCCAGATTTATGGTGAGATCAATTTCTAAAGGTTAGCTACCTTTCAGCATATGTAGTGTTATGCTCAAAATCTTGTAAATTGCACAGAGGAAGAAAAATTTATATAGAAATAAAGCCATTAATTTATTGTTCATATTATGGAAATCTTAAAAATTTAGCCATTGTTAGTCTAGATCTAATTGTTAAAGGAAGAATAAAAATGAAGTTTAAATTGTTTTACACAGATTCTTGGTGTTATCCTCACCCTAATATTGGTGGATTAAATCTACTAGGGTTGGGAGGTGTTATGGAAAGCCAGTAGCATCTGGGTTTCTTTTCAGGAGTAATGAAATGTTAATGGTTTCTTCCTCCTTCAGTGGCCACTATGAGTCAATTTGATATGTTTGCTTAAATGTTTTTATGTCTTTCTCTTTATTAATTCGTTTGCAGACCACATTACCCCTAAACTTACTACATATGTTGCCTTTTCGGTATGTTTGATACCACTTCTTTGTTCTCCTTGTTATTCCTAACACCAGTTTTGTCCAGCTCTATTTGCATCTCCATAACTCAGTGTTAGTCAGTTGCTTATAGCTGTGGGGTCCCCAGTGCCAAGACTGTTCATCTCTCACCATCCTTGTCCCACATTGCTTCATGCCACATCCTATATCTTCAGTTCTCAGACTTCTGATCTCATACACCATTTCTATATTACACAAAATAATTACTTATTTCTCTTATTGATATAAAACTATGATTGAACCACACAAAGACAAACAAAAATGTTAGAGGAAAATGTCATACTGGATCCAACAACCTGAGAGAAAGCCTGCTGCAGCTCCATGCCCCCAGGTCTAAAAAATAATAAGCCTGAAAATGTATTCCCACTAGGCACATGCACACTGAACACAGGTACACACCATACATATATTTATCTGGCCACACAAATGACAGAGAGACACTCAGAGCACTGACACAAATACAGCAGCAACCTGGTTCCAACCTGCTCCTGTCTCTGCCTGGGCAGGAGGAAGATATGACAGTACAAGTATATAGCTTTCTGGGGTCCAAAAAACTGCCCGGATTTCTGCGGGACAAGCTTTATCCAGCGCCCTGGTCAGATAAGCGTCTTGCCACTCCAGATGAGCGCTATCTCTTTGCTTATCTATATACCTAGGTTTCACCTCCGCAGTGTGAGGCAGAGTACCCAATGTTAATAAAGCAGGTAGAGGCAAAGAAGAGAGAACGGACTCCCTGATAGCATTACCCAGACTTTTATTGCTTCTTCAGGATATGGGCTATCAGAGAGACCCCGAGGGGTGGTTACACAGGGTTTTATAGGGAAAGGGAAGGGATAGTCTTAAGAGGAGGTCCAGGGTTCTTATCGAATCACAGATTGACATGGGATGACAGTTTTCCAATGAGTTCTGGGCAAAGGTGGAATATGTTTGCATTAACCTATGAATGTTACAGAAAGGTAGAAGTTTCTGGCAATTGCTGAATAGTAATACAGTGTGATGAATATTAAAATAACAGAGGTGGAATAAAATCTATGATTGACAGGGTTAAAACGTGGCAGCTAGGGGATTTCCCCTAGGTCACTGCCACACGAGTATATATCAGATCTCTATGTATATGTACAGCGTGAGTCCCTCAAGCAGTTGGCCTGTTACACCCAGCCTGAGCAGTTGCTGTCCCTGGATCCCAGTCTTACCAGCTGCTACCACCTGGAAATATGAACCCCTACAGTCACAGTACCATAGTCCAATTCCAGTTGCTGGTGCAGACCATCACACTCACACACACACACGTCTAGGATTCTCTGGTCTCATAGACGACCTTTGTGGTCTCACCCTCAGAGAGCCACAGATGCTGTCTCACACAAAGGAATGGCCCTCAGACACCCACACACCCCCTTTACCCCAAGGCACTCCTTGCTGGCTCGTTCAGCTTGATCTTCACTAGTGATCCCACACTCGCTCACACACCTCCATTCACTCCAGTTGACACCACAGACCCATATACACACTTACACATGAAGTAAAGAGCCACTTGCTGGAAAATAATTGAAGGAATTTAACAAGAAGACAGGGCAGACTGCAGTGATCAGGCCCAGGACATGGCTAGAAGTATATTGACCAGCCCTTGCTTACGTGCAAATAGACTCTTCCCTCATCCTTCTATTTCCCAAACTTGTTCCTCCCCAAATCACCTGAACCTCTCCCTTTTCTCACCTTTGGTTCCTCTCCTAAACTTGCCTTCATAAATATTGGGCAATCCCAACATCCTCTTTCCCTGCTTCCCATACTGTTTCCCCCACCCCTTGGCAGCAGCTCCCTTAGTTCAAAAGCTGAGATGGAGATTTGGTCCCAGTGACTCCTCACCATGGGTTTCACACTGGGTCAGGGGGGCTGTGGCTCTGCTGGGAAGGGCATGTACAGAGTGTCCCTTTGTCTGAGTCCTTAATTTGGGTTCTTTAACCCTCTGCCATTGTGCTTTTCTTCTCTGGGTTTGTAGAGATGAGATTTTGATGGGCTAAAGAATCTCTGGTAATGGGCCTGGGAGCAAACTGGAAAGAGCCAGGATAAACTCCCCCACCTGTCAGTGTGCCTCTGTGCTCTTTTGTGGGTGTGCAGATGAGTTTTATCACATGACCTAACACAAGGTTAAACCACTGCCACCTGACCAGTAAGATAAACTGCCATCATAGCTAAACCAAGCAAAGATGCAAGTAGGCCAAGAAAAGTTCAGGCACAGAAAGCTCGCCAGGCCTCAGTCCTTTGGGTGTACAAAGCTTATAGCCTGCTCCTCTCAGTGGCTCTGCTGTATTACAGGGCTGTCTGGCTACCGTTGCCAGTTGGCTGATACAGCAGGTGACACTTCAGGGTCACTGGCTTTAGGCCACATGAGTCACAGTGGCACATCTGGAAGCTGTACTGCCACATTTTCAACAGTATTTAAACCAGGTTGGTTAAAGGTGGCTCAAACGTGTGAAAAATCTGAGTTAAAATTATACATTTCAGTTGCTGGTTGGATGCCAATTTATGGGGGAAAAAATGATATACCCTGTTAGACTGATTCTATGAAATCTTGGGACATCACCTTGAAAATACAGGGACTGGGTAATCTGCCTGTATAGTATAATGCACAGCTTAATGTTATTCAGTCATAACCACTTCTCAGTCATAGGCAGGGGCAGTTTCTTCTACTCATACCTGGCTCTCCATCTCCAGGCAGGGAGAAGTATCTGGCCACAGAGTGAATTTGGTTACTGATATCAAAAGGAACAACATTTCTACACAGTCTAGGAAACAGAAATCATTCAGTCCAGGCTTCTGATTAGTAAGAGAAATGAGGGGGAAGAAATTATTTATAAAGAAGGAAAATCTGTTCTAATTTTCTGTTCTGTATGTGGGAAAAGATACTTCATTCTACCTTGTGGTAAAAAGGTGGGGATGGAGAGAAGTTAGATGTTTTTCCTTTTTCTTCATTGCTTCTGGGGAAGTTCAATTATTCATTGCCCTTTGGAATACAAAATTGTAACTAAGCAAAAGGGATTTGAGCAGGAAAATCTAAGAATCATTTATGTGTCTTTTTTTGAACGGAAAGCCCCAGTGTTCATTTATGATGATATTATGAGCTGCAGTGAGGTTCTCAAACATCATTAATCACTACAGATGGCTGCAAACCCATCAAATCTTTTAAGCATCTGTTTGCTTATCAAATGCTCACATGGTAAGCTACCCTCTGGTTCACATAAGTACATTAGTTTTAGAACATATAATTACCTTACAATAACTGTACTTGTGCTAATTACCAGTCCCCTGAAAGAACAAAGTGGAAGCTATTGAGTAGGGAGTGGCTGGAACTTAAAAACAGAGCTTCTGGACTGAGCAGCAGGTCTGGATTACTTGCTGTACAATGTTTGTCTTATTTCTGGTAAACCTGGTTCCATTCAACAGTGAGCACCTAAGTGAAATAGCTTGATTTTTTTTTGTCGTCAGTCACAAGAGAACACCATCACACAATGTATCACAATTTGTCTCTTTGGAAGAAAACTTCAGGCTAGAAACAACACAAAGACCAAATTATTTCTCACTCAAATGTGTTGCATGATCTTTGAGAATGTAGTGTTAGACAGATGTTGCAATCTCTTATCATACTTCGTCTTATCACTATGAAGTTCTATGCTACTCACAAGAGTGCTCACTTTTCCAGAAGTATTTAGAGGCAATACCATTTATTCCCAAAGTAATGGCCTCCCTGTTTGGGATGGTAGGGTTTATTCTATCCTGCAGAATTGTTTAATTAATTAAACAAACATATAAACAAACAAATATGTGGTGAGAGGATTATTTCATGAAGAGATTTCTGTGCCATGCATGCTAGCTTCCTAATAGAGGCACAGAAATATTCTGTGTAAATCTATATCATTTTTCCTAGAGCTATACATATTTCTCTAACCTCTGAGTGTAGTCCACAGTTTTCTGATAAACATCCCAAAACCCAGATCTAGTCTGAAGGACTGTATTCTGATGACGTTCTACAGAAAGAATGCCATGTGAGCAATCCAATGTCATCTTGACAATATTGAATACTGATCGGCTTTTTTCATAAACGATTTCCCAAATGTCAGTATACAGTCACTGTACATATTTGCATATAATCATATCAGAGAAAATGCACAAAAACTGTGACTAGAACATTATCCCAGTACCATGCTGTGAACTAGAAAAGCAGTAACTTCAAAACATATCTACCACAGCCATACCATAAGAGCAACCCAAGCCAAATTCCATTTATAAGCTTTGAATTGAGGTTGATTAGCTAAAAATATTAGAAAAAAATCTGCAATAGGCTTCTGGGGTTTTTCTTGAAATAGCTTTTCATTACACAAGATTCAGAAATTTGAAGACTGAGATACGGCCACAATGCTGTACAGTCATTTTGCAAAGTTAAACAACAGAAATTTTAACAGTGGCTGCAAAACCCAGGATTGTTTCAAAGGCAGTATTTATCTATCCACCCTTGTCCTTACTTATCTGGATACCAACTGCTCCCATTTCATTTGGAAAACAATCTGGACTGATTGTCAAGATGTCAGTTTGTTCTAAAGGATTTGGTAGACATCATTATCAAAAAAGGTGAATTGTAAAAATCTCGAACATCTACTGCAGGTTTACTGTCTGAAATGTGATTCTTCTCAATCTGGTATAGCCTGAAAGATGTTACCAAAGGTTGATAGAAGTTTTCCAGAGTTCTGAGAAAGTAGCTGACTAAAATATGTGCTGTGGAAGATATTGTTTAAAGGGACAGATTGAGGTAAAAGATAGCTGGCAAATTAAAATTACTTTCAGACATATCTCAAAAAGGACTAAATTGTGCACAAATACAAAAAATACTGACACCCTAATTATAAGACATTCCTATATTAATCCCGCAAATATTAGGTTCTAGAGAATCTTTGCTAAAAAGATTTTAAACTCAGAGAATAGAAGAATAATTTATACAGTCAAAGAGAAGTTGGGTGTAAGCTCGATCCTCTGTATATGCTCCAGTGTCCTCTAGGCATTCAACATTAAAAAGTACATTACTTTATATCTTTCACTGTCTTAGACAGAATAAAATTAAGGGGTTTGATTAGCAACTTATGCATTGACCCTAGTAAATCAAAGGCTCTGCCTTAGAGGTAAAGCTTGTTCCCAAAAATCCATGGCAAAAATTGTTGTTTAATTGTATGTATACGATAGTCTGACTTTGAAAAGTACTTGCAAGTGAAAGGAAAGCTGCCTTTTCAACCCCTAAATTGGTGTCAGTTCAACTACTGGGCCAGTTAATTAACTAATGGGTGTGAAACACAGGCCTTCTCCAGAGGTAAAACAGATTAAATATACTACTTAATTGCCTAGTATGGATTGATAGGGTTTATTGGTGGGACTTGCCCAAAGTTTCCACAAAATTTCTTGGAGTGCATTTCCTCTGGAGGAATATGAACAGGTACAAAAAAGGAACAAATGAGACATATAGTAATTCTTTTAAAATGTTTATGTGTTTCTTCTTAATAAAATGTGCTGTAAGAGTAACAACTACTGTCAAGTATGATGACAATTAGCCTAAGTTTTTAAAAAGAAGGGGTTTTTTAAGAAGACTGGCCTTTCAAAACCTTGTAACCTGGTTGGCGATTTTTATACAGTACAGTAAAAAGGATATTATCTAGCACAAATGAGGTATCAGAATTATCAGCCATATTTCATGAAATTGATAATGATTTTCATCTTAAACTGCTTTGAACTGCAGTATTTTTGCATTAGTATGCACAATTCTGAGTGCTGCCTCCTCATCCTGTCTTCAAAATGCATTATTATATTTTAAAAATAAGGTTTTTTGTGAACAGACAATAGTCTACCAAGACTCAGTGAATACTCCCAAGTTTGCCATTGAGAGGAATATACCTGGTTCAGGTGTCTCAATTTGCAAGCTGCAGTGCGAGAAGGAGATTGAGATGCCGATTGAGCTCTGGGTGGGAGCCTGAGACAAGAGGCTGTGAACTGACTCTCTTCCACTCTAACATTCTTTTTCCAACTGCATCTTTCTTTAGCTCATTCATATTACTTTTCCACTGTTTTCAAGTGATATTGCAAATATATTATGTAAGTCTCACTTTCTACCAACTTGAAAATATGGCAATCACACCTTTTTACATTCTTCAGGCTGATTTTGCATCCACCTGGGCTGGCCACTCTAAAATTTTCATTGACTCCTTAAATTCCAGGGGGTATGCTAAAGTCCACATGAAGATCATATTGCTATAATAAAAACACAGCAACCACAAAGCTCTTGTCTTGCAATGTAAATCTTTTTAGGCGATAGACTTAGACTTTTCAGTTTGAACTGGCTGCATTCTTCAGAATGCAAGCTTTTGTTAAACACAAAACCATATTTCAAGCTCTCAGATCTTCTGTGTTTTGGTAGTGTAGAATTACGTGTTTTTATTTTAGAGGAGTGCCTGTTATGAATTCACTGTTCCCTCTTGTTTTGTCTTGGATGTAAGAAAGTCCAGATTAATTACCTTTGACAGAAGGTTTCAACTAAATATCTCCTTAGCCCTTCGTATTTAAAAATTTTTTGACTAGTGAGATATTCATGCCAGATTCAATAAAGATGTATTGTTAAAACCTTTGTGGAGAGATTACCAAACATAATTCAGAATTTAAGAAGTTGTTTTAAAAAAGTTTCTCATCTGGTTTCAAGATAACCTTAAAACCATAAATCACTCTGTAGGGCCTTTGTGGAATTTATAACAAGGCAGATTAAAATAATGTAATCAAGACAAGTTAAACAGTAACTCTTTTAACTGGCCTTAAAAATCCCGGGTATTTGCTATCAGAAAGAAACAGTTTCTTTCAAAATTGTTAAAGACTTAAATTTTACATGGTCTTTAGAGATTAGTCTACCAAATTATCCAGCTTGCTTCAGCAAGTTTTCCTATGAACTGATACCTGATTATCTCTTTGACAGTGATAAAAGAGCCTTTTGAATTCAGGCTCATCACACATTTTAATTATGGATGACAGCACTAACAGCGCCGCATGGCAGACTCTAAGAAAAATTTAAATATATGGCATATCACTGTAAGTGGTTGGAAAATTTTCACCTTTATGACATTTTTGTAAAATACACTGGTGAACACCCTAGTGTTCCATAAAGATAAAAATGTTCCCGTGCAAATTTCATCTAAAAAGATTTTTGTTCAAAAAGAACACCTTGTTGAGAAGAGCAGGATATAGCGTAGTGTCTGAATTACTGTCCTGAGTGTTAAGAGTGTAGATTTACACCTCTGCATTAGGAAGGGAAAGCTCTGCTGTGCCATAAATACAGCAATGACCTACAGCTGGGATCAATGCACTTCCACCTGAGAAATCAGGTTCCAAAACCTGATGAATGTAAACAGTAGAAAAAAGACGTATATTAAAAAATATGTCTCTAATTTAGATAGATTTTCTTTTTAAAATGCTGTATGTTGTAATCATTCTGTTTGTTTGGGTTTGAGTATTTTTTAATCAAGCATTGTCAAACAAAGACACCAGGTGTAAATGATTGATGAGATCTCAGATCCTCAAATATTATAATCTTTCTACAATAAGAGTTATTGCAAGTAATGAGTGTAAAAACACACATAAATTTCAGCTTGCTTTGTCATCCTTTTCCAATTCAGCTTTACCAAATCTAATAAACCAAAATTACAACAATTCCACAGTTGATTGAATAAAATGTTCATGTAATGAAAAAGTGTCCAGTCTTGTTCTGACTAAAGTCATTGAAAGGTTTTAAGTCAAGACTATAACTAAATGGAGAATATGTTTCTCAAAGTACAGACTTATTGATAAATGCAAATGAAAATGGTGTCTCTGAAGTGTGTAACTCATACAACACCAAAATACATTTTAAAAAATATATATTGTCTTTTTAAAACATTTTTCCAGGCTATTTGATATAAAAAGACAAAAGATACAGTCCCTTCTGCAGACAGTTTTTGATTAAGTAGAGCAAATAGATAAAGTATCATAACAGTGAAAGAAAAGGCTCAGGGGTCCTGATTCATTCCACCTATTTCCAGGCATTGCACTTAAAAGCATAGGTGATGGATGCTCCCTGTGTTCTCAGCAAGGAGTGAGAGGAATATTCAGGGAGCGATTCAGATAGTAGACAAGGTATTTTCCTCTAGGGATGCCTCTCTTTCTCATAAGTGTCATAAGTAAAGAGCTTATGGCAACCAAGAGCCTAATTTAGGAATGTCTGCAGGTGCCTAAAGTCAGAGAAGATGAAGTTGTTTCAGGCTAGGTGATAATGGATATTCACATAGACAAAAGTGCTGTAAAGATGGAAATAAATATATTTATTTATAATAACACCTTGGTTTGTGTTGCAGGGCAACATGTCACATATTTTACAATTACTATGAATTGGCAAATATTACTAACACAACCAATTTTAGAGAGAGCATGACCAGTATGAAAACATATGTAAATATAGGTCCTACTTGACAACAGCTTGCAGTCTTGCTGCTGGAGGTACTGTTTATCCACACCTTGTAGGATGAAAGGATTTTGGCTTGATATTAAGTTACTCCACATTAACCATCATGGTATTTTCTGATGCAGTGAGTGCAACAGCAGATAAGGGAAGACTGTCTGATGTCCTCTGCCTAGAATTCTGTAATTCAACACAGTGCCAGATGACATCCTTATCTCCAAATTGGAGAAACATGGATTTGAAGGGTGAACTGTTGGGTGGATAAGGAACTGATGGGATGGACACAGCCAGACCATTGTGATCAATGGCTCTATGGAGGCTGTGATGAGTGGTGTCCCTCAGGGCTCTGGCTTTGGTGCTCTTTAACATCTTTATCAATGACACAGAAAATGAGATCAAGTGTACCCTCAACAAGTTTGCAGATTATATGAAGCTGCCACAAGTTGACACAATAGAAAGGAGGGATGCTGGAAAGGCTTGTGTTGGATCCATGAGAAACTAATGAGGTTCAACAAGTTGCAAGTGCAAAATGCTGATTCTGGGGCAGGGGAATTCCAGACAGGAGTACAGAGCGGGAGAAGAACTCACTGAGAGCATCCCTGTGGAGCAGGACTTGGGGGTTCTGGTGGATGAAAGTGTGCACTCACACTCCAGAAAATCAAGAGTGTCCTGGGCTACCTCAAAAGCAGAGTGGTCAGCAGGTCAAGGGAGGTGATTCTGGTCCTCTGCTCCACTTTTATGAGACTCCACATGGAGAACTGTTTCCACATCTGGAGACTTTAGCACAAAAAAGACTTAGACCTGCTAGAGGAGGGTCATGAAGACAAAAGAGGGCTGGCGCACTGCTGTGGTTTTAGTAGTGGGG